>JAZDUA010000996.1:260000-289832 GCA_038098605.1 Gryllus longicercus | reverse complement strand
TAGGCAAAATAGATTAAGATAAAATTAAATCAAACACTAGCAGTAAATAGTATATAGAAAGCAAATAGTATTTGCACGTAATCCAAATTAAAAAGAAATGTTACAAATGTATACACAATACAAATAGAACACAATACAAGAAATATCCACGACCAAGCGACGATGGGAATGACTTAAGCATCCCTCCTTTCTTGGCAGCCAAATAAAGCGACGCTTCAAACCACTGAGCCGCCCAGAAATGGGACAACCATAGGGCGGCCACATCAAGTTTATAGACTAAAATTAAAACTCCGGCGGAAGAGCTCCCACCCAGGAGCAGGCCGCCATCTGGGGAAAGCAAGCACACTACCATCACGGCATTCTCCCCGAGAGTTTTGTTCCTTCTCACCACAGCGCTCAGGAAGGAAGACGCCGAAACTCGGGGCCGCTCCTGGCGCCCCCAGACCCTGCTGCACTGTGCTCCGGAGCGGAACTTTTTTCTAAGTCCGAAAATTGATTTTTGGACTTAGAAATATTCTCACCAATCCCTTCCGGGACTTTGAATTTTTCTTTTTCGAGACCCTCACTGAGAGTCATCGAAAAATTTTAACACCAGCCCTTCTGAGGGCTAAAAACACCCAAATCAGTCCTTTTCAGGACTAAACCCGAGTCCTCTTAGGACTTAACCACCTGTTCTTTTTAGAGCAGCAATCTTTTTACCAAGAGCCAAAAGTACCGTTCCAATTCAGATATGGAAAACGGCAACGGCGTGCAGCGCGAGGGGACTCGCACGCTTTCGGACCGGGGCGCGTTGGTCGTCTCGACCGACGGCACTTTGGTTTCGGTGGCACCGGCAGGACTCGCCGCGCTTCGCGCCGCGAACACCGAAGAAGCAGCAGCAACAACCGCCGCCGCCGATGACGCCGCGCCAGGAATACTTCCTGACGCCACACACCAGCAGGATTTCCCCGCAATGCAACCAGTCCCTTTAGGGGCCAAATCCAAAAAGAGCAAGGCCACGCGCATTGCCAACGCCCTCAAGGCCTTAATGCAAGCCGATGAGGTCGGATGCCTTGCGCGGGTCTCAACGGACCTGATAGCCTTTATAGCCGCATCTCTGACGCCTACTGAACAGATTACGTTCAGCCACCTCGAAAAACGGGCTCTCGGAGTTTTACGCCCGCCCGTCATCCGCCCAGCCGCCGCACACCGACGCTGCCAACCACGACGACGCATCAGGGAAAGGTAAGAAACGCCGCCTTTCCAGCGATGCGCCAACCGCCGCCCCTCGCCTGCCACCCGGCAGTTTCCTTGCTCTGCTGTTGGCGAGGAGATGCAGGTGGATGCTGTACCAGGAGGAGAGGCGTAGCCGCCGCCGAGGCAGCCCCGCAAACCGGAAACGGTAAGGCGGTGGTCCTCGCGGACGAGCTCTCGCCCCCGGAGGCCGTGTCCCCTCTTCCACCCTCGCCGGAACGAAAGGGCACACCCTCACCTGCTGCCCCGCTTCCTTCCCCTCCCTCTCAGCCGGCCCCTCGGCCTGCGTCGGCCCCCGAAACAAAAAAGGCCGCCAAACGCGTTCCGCCCATCATGGTCGCGAGCGCCTCGGCGCCTTCCGACTGCGGTTTCAGCCGCTGGTTCGAAGCGGCGACGCACGGTTGCGAGGAGCCGGTCACGGGCAGGCACTGCGGGTAGTTCTCTTTACAGGCTAGAAAGACAACAGACCACGTGAAGATCGCCGCGGCATTCAAGAAACTCCACGCGTCGCATTACACCCACGCACGTAAGGAAAAGCGTGGGCTCAAGATCTACGTCAGCGGCCCACCCCCTCAAGTGTCAGCGGAAGTAGCCGATGATATCGCCACGCAGTGCCCTGGGAAACCAAAGCCTGCCGTACATCAACTGAAGAGGCGCCGAAACGGGAAGTTATTACCGTTATGCGCATACTTCGTCAATCACGCGCCAGGAGACGACGGCAAGTGGATCTTCGCCTTAAAATCAATATGCCACTGCCGCGCGCGTATTGAAGTTGCGAAGCGATCGGAGCGCGCGCCCTTCTGCAAACGGTGCTGCCGCTGGTCGCACACACCTGGCAGTAGGCGCGCAAGCCCACGCTGCATACACTGCGGCGAAGGCCACATCACAGAGGACTGTAGCAACAGTAGCAAGACTGCTGTACGCTGCAACTGCGGGAAAAACCATTCCGCCAACTACGGTGGCTGTAAGGCCCACAAGGACCTTACAGCAAAGAGCAAGAGTGTTAGCCAGGTCGAGAGCAAGAATGTAAAGCCGAAGCTACACAACACACAGCCTGCTCGCAAGGTACAAAAGAGCACTACCTTCGCGAGCGCAGTGCACTCACGCCCCCCAACACCCCGCACAAGCAGCGCGCGCGGAAAGGAAGGAGGCCATCTCTAATGTTCGAAAGGGCATCCAAGAGAGGGCCGCCCGCCCTGCCGCTGTCGCGCAAAACGCGCAATCAAGCCTGTTGCCAAGACGTGTACGCCACGCCTGTGTAATTAATTGGCTACCACCTGGCAAAGACGCCAATTGTGGACAAAAGAAATATATTATTACTATAAGACGGAGACGGAGCAACTCCGACCGGAGGTCGCCGAACTGAAGCAGCAGGTTCCAAACCTCACTACACTTATACAAACACTCTGCGCGCCGATGACAGCCCACAATTGCCGAACACAGGACACAGGGAAACACCAGAACCCGCCCTCTTGCGGTAGCCGCCTGGAACGTCAACGGCCGTTCCGTTTACACGGACCCGGGAGATCGACGTATCATCGAGATATTCTGTAATAAACACATATCGATGTTCTTCTATTGCAGGAAACAAAACTCAGAAACGTCGATGACCTGGAGCTGAACGACATGGCCATCTACCGCACCGACCGCGATGCTCGTCATCGCGGAGGCGGTGTAGCGGTTGCCGTACGTCGCTCGTTGCCCCATCGCCCGGCAGCTTCACCTCGCCTCGCAAGGCTTGAAGCGGCAGCGATTGTGGTAAACACGACGGAAGGCGAAGTTGCACTGGTGTCAGCATACTTAGCACCAAATCGTCCTCTCATACACGACGATTTCGACACTTCTCCCTAGCACCTCGCACGGTCTTGGCGGGCGACCTGAACGCCAAGTGCGAGGAATGGGGATGCAACACCACAAACAGCAATGGAAACTTACTCGTAAGTTTCCTGCTGTCACACAACACTGACACTCATTCCGCCCTCCACACTTCCCCACTTCCTCACTGACCCTCGGCTCCGACCCGAAATCCTCGATGTAGCACTCACACCAGGGAACATTCGTGTCACCATTCCCAAACCCATCCCTTTTTCCCTCTCCGACCACATTCCTATAACCTTCGCAGTTGGAAGCATTCGCTCTTTCTGCGGCCCGAGGCAGTGGCTCCCACAACGCACCGTATGGGAAGAGTTTCGCAATCAACTCACTTCACTACACTCTCAAGCACAAACATCGCAATCAATGAACTCCACAAAATCCATAGACGCGAATACACACAGACACACAAAACATACAAACAGCCCAGAGAAAGGCGACGCCGGTCTTCTGACGCCTGCCCGAAGAGGGCTCAAAC
Source organism: Gryllus longicercus (assembly GCA_038098605.1). Lineage (NCBI taxonomy): Eukaryota > Metazoa > Arthropoda > Insecta > Orthoptera > Gryllidae > Gryllus > Gryllus longicercus. The sequence continues at coordinate 286,249 of JAZDUA010000996.1, read as the reverse complement.
ACACTCCCCCCAGATGTCTAGGAGCTCTTGCGCGAAAAACTTAAGGCTAGGCGGCTCTGGCAGCAGTTTAGGTGCCCCGCGCTTAGAACTCAACTGCGGGAATGCGAAAAACGCATTAAATCGGCGCTCGCAAACCACCACGCAGAGGAGTGGGAAAAACGTATGAGAGAGATCGGTTCTGATCGCCCCCGTAACGGTCCCTTCAAACTCCAGAAAGCGCTCAGGTCAGTACCAAAAACCGCAACCGCCATACGCGGCCACGACAATGCGGAGGGTAAACTACCTTACCTCTTCTCACATCAAGGCAGAATTCTCAAAGGCAGAATTCTTCGCCGACATGCTTCAAGAGAGTTTGTCAACAACACACAGGCGGTAGATGAGGAGGAAACAGAGGACAGCGCCAATACACTAACACAATGTACAGTCGAAGAAGTTTCGACTACAGTCAAATGCTTGCGTAGTCGCAAGGCGCCGGGCCCCGACCGAATAGGTCCTCCCGTACTAAAGGAGGCTCTACCGGTAAGCACGGAGCTCACGCGAATCTACAACAGCTGCATTACACAGCGGTACTTTCCGGACAACTGGAAATACGCGAGTATTTCTATGCTCCCGAAACCCGGTAAGGATCTCACGTTCGCGGCGAGCCACAGGGCAATCAGCCTTCTCCCTGTATTGAGAAACATTTTCGAGAGGCTTCTCCTCGCACGAATCCTTCCAGCTGTTCTCTCTCGAAACCTAATTCGAGACGAGCAGTTCGCCTTCAGACCGGGCCACTCCGCATCACTACAAGCACTTTGCATGGCTCAGCAGATATCCGCTGATCTGCTTCTCACACAGGATGTACCGGTTATTTACCTCGACATGGTACAAGCCTTCGACAAAGTGCCACACAACACACTTCTCACGAAACTTCTGCGCTGCCTTCCACAAGACGTATCCGAAATAATTACATCTTTCCTCTCAAACCGCACATTCATGGTAAATGCGGGAAAAGCGAGATCCTCTAAGCGGCGAATTGCTGCCGGGGTCCCTCAGGGCTCCGTCCTCTCTCCGCTGCTGTTCTCGCTTTATGTCAATGACATACCGCAAATACCACGAATAAGACTATTCCTGAACGCTGATGACATAGCCGTCTTAGAGGAATAAACCTAGACCATAAACTAAAAATACTACAGAAACAGTTGAACCTGAACCTGACGCTTAAGTGGGCGGAACAAAACCACGACTTTCTCAGCGGAAAAGTCGCAGGCAATCTGTTACACTCGCCGCAAACAAAAACACAAAGCGTTCACACCGCCAAAACAAATAACACTTGGCACTCAAAAATTGAAGTGGGCACCCAAGGTAACTTATCTGGGCGTCACTTTTGATCGAAGGATGCGCTGGCATTCACATGTCCGGCGAATTAGATCAAAACTTCAATACAGAGTTCGCCTCTTGCAACCTCTTGAGGGAACCCTCACTCCCCTTCGACCTTCGTCTGGCACTCTACAAAACGTGTTGCCGACCTGTGGCCACCTACGCCGCGGCGACGTGGTGGACCACAGCGAAGTACAAGTATACACTTGAGCTCGTTCAGAACAGTTCTACGGCTCATAGCGCGCCCTCCGTTTCGGAAACGGTTGAAAGCTCTCAGAAAGGAACTCGACATCGAGTCTTTCACTCAATGCTTGAGACGGCTCTCTTTCAATGAGGCCTATCAAGCCTTTCAATCATGCGAAGCACCGGCTACGCTCAAACAACTAGCCCGACATGTCCTAACTATTCGACACAGAAGACAAGCTCTCCCCGCGGATATATTGAGGGCATAGTGCAACGCACACATAAAACGACAAAGTCATAAACATGACTGAACCCAAACGCCGATCTGGCAAATGAAGGTCCGACGCAAACCTACACCAATAACCTACACAAAGCAGTAAAACGCTATGCGTGCGAACTGCAACAAAAAAACAACCATCACACAGGCTTCGCCGAAATAAACAACAAAAAAAACCGAAGCTGTGGCGGGTCAAAGTCAATGTGAAGAAGAGTGCAGCTGTACTCTTCACATGGTGACAGCGATTCACGCAGCAAATGCCGCTTGCGCTATGCGGAGACGCGATTAAATGGGCAAAATATGTTAAAAATTTATGTTCACATTAGACATCCCACTTACATTTAATCTGCACATCGAAAATGTGCGAAAGCGCGGCAGACCCAAGGCAGATTGCGAAGCTTGTTTCACAACCAGAGCAAATTGTCAACGGCAAACTGCCTCACGTTTTATAAAGCAATAATGAGGCCGCAAACGGACTACGCATGCCCAGTTGGGCTATTGCAGCAACTGCTCATATGAAGAAACTGCAAGTAGTTCAAAACGAGTGTCTCAGGGCTGCCCTCTGCGCCTCTAGATACACTCATATCTAAACTATACATCGCGAATTATCAATGCCACTGCTGATAGATCATATCAAAAATATCGCTAAATTTTTTTTTGAAAAAGCAGCTGACTTATAGGCGTCTGAAGCACTTCCTGAAGTAAGAGTAATCTGAAACAGAAATGAGACAACGTATTTCCAAACACGCAATGCGCACGCCGGTAGGTTTAAGTCATTTTTTGACCTTCTGTTTTTCTTCATGTTGCAGGATTGGCCATAGATGCAGGATTCTAAGTAACCATTTGAAGCAAGCTTTATCAATCTTTGTAAATATAGGAATGTAAATGATGGAACAACATACAATGTAGGCTTTCACGGCCGGTTTCCATATCAAAATCAGTTGTTTCCGGGCTTGAAGGCCGTGGTCCACGCGGTGCTGCCAACAAGGACACTATAATAACATAATAAATATATATAATAACATAATAAACTAGACGAAAAACTGAACGAAAACGGCAAATTATGTTTAAGAAAAAACTTCAATAAGATTAGAAGCATTTTGTGGAAGTTTTAGCTTAACGTATGTGGAGTTACTTCAAAACACATTGAGAAGTTAGAAAGATGGGAAATTACTTGGTTGTTTCCTTCCGAGTATCAAGAAAATGCAGAAGGAATGATTAATGGAACGCAGAATTCAAGAGGACATTAACTTACTAAATGATTAGTTTGTCACATATTTGGTACACTGCCTTGGGCAACAATGCAGTGATGGATATTTGAGAAGTTCGTTGTTCAACGGCGACAAGATAAGATAAGTGGGTTTTACTTACTTCTGTGAATTCCACGTGTTTGTTGGGACATTATTTAGATTAAAAAAAAGTTTCAATTGTCGAATTTGTGTTGATATTTTCTTGAAAATATTTCGTTTTCGCACCTAATGTTTTATGATTTATAATCAGTTTTACAAAAAACGATAACTTGGTTGTAAGGATAAATTGGTTGTAAACATTTTTAAGTTGTTATTTGATCAATAACTTTTCTTGTGATCAATAACTTATCTTTTGAAATGAATTTTAAGGTTATGGCTTCCACATGTCCGGTATGTGACCTCCTTTGCAATGATGATTCGGAGAAATCTTTTGTTTGTTACAGTTGTGGAAATCCATATCATGTCTCGTGTGCTGGTTTATCTACATCTGAAGTCAAATGTCTTGAGTCAAAAAAACGAGTTCTGAAGTTTTTTTGTCCCGGCTGTGAACAGGGCTTCAAGGCATTACCACAGGTATTGAGCAAATTGAATAAACTAAACGAGGAAATATTAAACATCAAAAAATTTATGGGAGAAACAAGAAATGCCGATTTTGATAGGTTAAATTCATTTAATCCTGTGGAGATTTATAGTGAAGTGGCAGAACGCATTGATAGACAAAAGAATTTGATGTTTTATAACCTCAAAGAATCGAGTTTTGATTCGCCCGAGGAAAAAAAATTATGATGAGAAACAGGTGATCTCGGCATTGAAAAATATTGCAAACTTCAATGAGGAAAATATTAAAGTTTCTCGTGTTGGTAAACTCATAGATCATGATCATATTAGACCAATCAAGATTAGGTTTGAAAATTCTGATACAGTTTTATCTTTACTGAAAAACAATCGTAAAATCCCGGATCCACTCAGAATCTCATCTGATCTTACCATGAACCAGAGAGATTATCTGAATAAATTACGAGATGAACTTAAAACAATAAACAAGAATAAAACAACAAAAACTATTAAGTTTATTAACGGAGTACCTCAAATAGTAGATATTAAAGTAAAGAAAAATGAAAGAACTCTGCGACCGAGAGCTCAGAATCAAAACAATCAAAAAAACGTCTAAATTATCACGGACTTTGTTTCTATTATCAAAACGTTCGTGGATTACGCTCAAAACTCAAAGAAATTGCTGCGAATAAATATATATTTTGTGATATTGATATAATTGTGTTAACAAACTTTGTTACCTGATGATATATATGATTCCGAACTAAGTTTAGATAATTATAATACTTATAGAAAAAATAGGAGTGATATTACTAGCCATAAAACGACAGGAGGTGCTGTATTGATAGTCAACAAAAGTTTGAGAAGTAAGCAACTGTGTGCTTTCGAAAACGTAGAACATGTTTTTGTTCAGATTACTTGTGAAGGCAATGATTATGTAATAGGCGCTTCATATCTTCCTCCTTATGTAAATGATCAACTTTTTAGCGATCACTGCTCATCAATTATTGAGATAGATAATGCTTTAAATCAATTAAAGATATCGTCCTATTACATATTGTTTGGTGATTATAACCTGCCACGTGTATTTTGGGAGAAAAATAAATATTCAAGTTATGCCACTTTTAGTGATGATACAACCAATAGAGAGAGAAGCTCATCTTCCATTTTATCCGATACTATATCTTTGTTAAACCTGTACCAGGTTAATACAATCCATAATGATTTCGATGTGATGCTAGACTTAATCTTTACGAATTTGCAAAATTTGAACATTGGAACCACTCATGTACCCATAGTGAAAAAAGATGCTTATCATCCACCCATTACAGTTGATCTCTTGGGAGAGTATGTCGATGGCGAACCTAATTATACGAAATGGTATTATGATTTTAAATCAGCTGATTTTATTTCAATTCAATATTTCATGGGAAACATATCATTGTATTGCAAACGCCGTAAACACTGAAGAAATGGTAAATATTTTTTATGCGAATCTTTATCACAGTTTCGAACTTTACGTACCAGTGAAAAAGATATTTTCCTCAACATTCCCAAAATGGTACAGTAAGGAGTTTAAAGAGTTAATAATTTCCAAAAACCAAATCCACAGAATATATAAGATAAACAACAGTAATGATGCTTACCAAAGTTTTTCCCAACTTCGTAAAGAATGTAAAGTGATAGCTAGCAGGGATTTTGATAATTATCTTCTCAATGTAGAAAATTCAATTAATTTGGATTGTAAACAATTTTGGAATTATACAAATAACTTGAGAGGCTGCAACGATATACCTGCAATGATGATAATGGACGAACAAACATTCGATAATTATGAATCAGTCGATGTTTTTGCTGATTTCTTTCAAGCTGCATATAAAGATCCAAATGTGAAACGCATACCAATTCAAGATATAACACCGAACATCATTAATATGTTGCCAATAACGATTTCTGAAGTGTTTGAAGAAATCAACTCTCTCAGTTTAAACACATCTAAGGGTCCTGACGGCGTTCCAGCTATGGTGCTACAAAAATGTAATTTCATTATGTCACAGATATTATGTTTGATATTTAATAAGTCCTTATCCGAAGGATGTGTACCAAACCTATGGAAAACATCATTTATTACACCAATATATAAATCAGACGACAAACAAGATGTGAGAAACTACCGTCCTATTTCAATTATGAACATCATCCCAAAGGTATTTGAATCTATTATCACAAAATAACTTGTCACTTTAATAAATCCGTTTATAATTTCACAACAACATGGATTTTTGCCAAAAAAACTGTGGAAACAAACCTATTGGAATTTAGTCAAAACATATTAACATCATTAAATAATAATTTTCAAGTAGATACTATTTACACGGATTTTTCGAAGACCTTTGACTCCGTTAATTATAGCATTTTAATTGCCAAGCTGAAATCTTTCGGCATTTGTGGTAATTTATTAAATTGGTTTGATAGCTATCTATCCAAGAGGACGCAATATGTTAAATATAAACAATTTATATCAAAGGAAATCATAGCGACATCTGGTGTTCCTCAAGGATCACACCTTGGACCTGTATTATTTAACATATTTATAAACGATTTGGGTAATGAATTAACAAATGTTAAATTTTTATTATACGCTGATGACCTCAAACTATACTCTGCAATAACATCAACCCAGGATACTATTGCGTTACAAGAATCTCTTAACTCCCTTATCAATTGGTGTGGAAGTAATGGTCTTGTTCTTAATATATCGAAATGCAAATCGATCACATTTTCTAGATCTAAGAAAATTATACAAAATAATTACTATATACAAAATGAACAATTAGATAGGGTGAACTCCATAAAGGATTTAGGAGTAATTTTTGACAGCAAACTTCAGTTTGGTGAACAATTAGATAAAATGGTCACAAAATCTCTTCAAAAACTGGGGTTTATAAAGAGAACATGTCAAAAATTTAAATCTGTACAAACGTTTAGAACATTGTACATCTCCCTCATTAGATCAACACTGATGTACGATTCATCAGTTTGGACACCATATTTTAAAGTACATAAACAAAGAATAGAACGTGTTCAGCATACATTTTTCAGGTCGATTGCTCATAAACTACATCTTCCAGATCCATTTTTGAATCACGATTATACTGAATTATCAAACACACTAAAACTGCCGTCTCGCGAATCTTTGCGAAGTGAGAGAGAGATGCAATTTCTGTATAAAATGTGTAATAATGTTTTGAACTGTCCTGAGCTATTAGGCGAATTGAATTTTTTTGTCCCAAACAAAATCACGCGCAGAATTAAAACATTCTATACACCAAATTATAAATTATTATATACTGGTAATATGCCAATAAACAGAATGTGTACATTAGCCAATAGTTTCGAACTATACTGCTTTTGTGATAACATGAATATTACCTTCAAGTTTATAAAAAACGCTGTATATAAATATGAATAACTTTGTATTCCTGATTGATATCGTTGTAATTGTAATTTTTATATAATAATGCTGGATTATTCCTGTTTTAGGCTTTAAGGTTTCACTGTTGAGATATGATTTGTCGTAACCACTTTCAAACACCATATATTTTTGATGTACCTGAGGCTTGGTCACAATGATTACTTGCTCAACATTATTTCATTGTACTTGCATCTATGGCCCTTTTGGGATATTCGTCGAGCATCCTTACCGATGTGAGAAGGATAAGGGGGAAATAAAATACCCCTCACTAGATGTACAAATACTTGAATTGGACCAATCACTCTGTTTTCGTCATTTATCTTATTATCTCATTACTACTTATTTCATATTGTAAAAACTTATATTTGATATTGATATTTCATGTTAATGTTTCTGACTGATATTTCATATTGTAAAAACTGATTCATATTGTATTTGATAGAATACCGAACAAGTTATAATGAATTTCAAATATGTACAATTATTGTAAATTGGACAATTAGTCCGTGAAATATACTAAATAAATAAATAAATAAATCACAGTCCCAAGACAAATTGCTAGTTCAACCGGCAGATTATGCCACTCCCTGCACAAAGACTAATCCCCTGATCTGCCCACCCCTTTATCCGGCCTTCCTCACCAGTAATAACTCCTGCAGCATAGCCGGGTTTTCAAACAACACAGAACATATGAAAACGAACTGAGGAACAGGAATAACGGTAAGGAATTCGCAAGCTTTATTCAGGGTGAAATGCCGGGTAAGTGATATTACTCGGTAATGAGCTCGACGATATTAACAGTCACATGCCCTGACAAATCCCTCGGCATCGATATATAGTCTCAGCGCGCACCCTCAGCGCGCACCCTCAGCGCGCACCCTCAGCGCGCACCCTCAGCGCGCACCCTCAGCGCGCACCCTCAGCGCGCACCCTCAGCGCGCACCCTCAGCGCGCACCCTCAGCGCGCACCCTCAGCGCGCACCCTCAGCGCGCACCCTCAGCGCGCACCCTCAGCGCGCACCCTCAGCGCGCACCCTCAGCGCGCACCCTCAGCGCGCACCCTCAGCGCCGGGCGTTGGGCCGCCCTGACTCATGGCAACCGTTTGTCTCATGACGCACCCCGCCCTGTCGCAAAGCTAGGTTGCAACTCTCCCCTGCGTACCCATCCCTTCTCGAGAGCCAGATACGGCGTACGTCACGTATTCCAGAATCACAACCCTTGACCTGTCCGCCTCCCCTATAAGCACGGGCATCCCCGTGACTAGTCAGTATCCTGCGTCGCTCTCGGAGGTTCGGTCGGCGGAACGGAGAATCCATTGGACCCGACTGCCCCGTCCAAAGAGCCGCCGACGTAGGGTCTACAGTGGCACATTTAGAACCACCACCATCACGAAGTCAAAAAATGTCAAGCGAGCAAATCAGTGTGTATAATGTCATTCGTCTATTCCTACCCCCTGGAATTTTGATCACACGAGGCGTCACGGAATCTGGCAGCTATTCGCTTCCAATGGGCGTTCTCAACCTCCTTTAAGAAATTCTTCTGTCCATCTTCAAGGCTTCCCACCATACGAGTTCTAATTTAAGAGTAGGAATCTATGCTTTGCGTAAGTAGTTGGGTTGCAAATCAATACACGTTTCATTGAAAACTTAAATTTTTCTACACAATTTCATTTTTAGATAACATTTGATAATACGGAAGTATCAGAACTGATCTTTAATGGCTACACATAGGCGACAATTCAGCATGTCATTAAAGAACCTTATAAAACTTGGCACAACAACATTCCTATAAACCATGAAATGAAGATTCCAAACCATCATATAAGGCCGCACTTGGGAGGGACACCTATCACACTTGTTGATCTCGACAACCGCTCAAGAAAACATTTTACTCGGCATGGTCTCCACATGAACCAGATAGGTAAACAAAAACTAGAAGCCATGCTCATCTCGCACCTACTGGGAACCCCTGCCACCCCAAATCCATCCCTCACCCATTCTTGAGCCTCTCCATCCACAACACACTTACACACTCCGCATCTTTCACCAGCATCCAGTTCTCTTACCCCCACCAGTTCCTTCTACTCCCACACCTCTCCTGCCTACTCCACATCCCTCACCTGCCCCCAGTCCTTACCTACACCAGTTCCTACTCCACCTCTCCTGCCAACTACACTCCTTCCAACAACCTCTTTTCTTCTCTTCAGCCCCTTCACCTACTTCCACACTTTCTACTCCCCGTACCATCCGTACATATAACTTCCGTTCCAACCGAAAACCCACTCCTGTGTATGACTTGTAGCATCAAACATCAGCAGAAAAGCAGACACACAAAAATAAGAACTATTCTCATATTCTTCACCAAAATGTACAGTCTCTAAAAAATTAACTCACTGATCTAGAAATATTACTTGAGGAAAAACTCAACCACATTTCAGTATTGTGCTTCACAAAACACTGGCTAACTAAAGAACAATTAGATAACACATAACAGGTTTCTCTCTAGCCAGCAGCTCATTTCGAAATATTAACAACGCACATCATGCATATGGTGGAACATGCATTTTTATTAAAGAAACCATTAGTTTTGTACCCTACACCAATCACACTTACCTTGCAAAAGAGAAAGACTTTGAAATATCCATCACTGACATAACAATAAAAACATGGTTCTTATGCACTTATCACAACCCTTCTGGGAATTTGAAAATCTTTAAAAAAATCTTGAAGTTATTCTCACAAAACTTCAAAAACACAGACAGTATAAAATTATTCTTTGTGGTGACTTCAATATAAATTGCCTAACACAATCCAGTAATAAAAATCTGAAGACCTACTAAAATCATACAATTTACAAACAAATATACCAACACTAATATCCAAAAATAGTAGCACTGCTACAGATCAAATAATAGATGCAAATAACCATTGTTTCTCTGTTGCTACATTTCATACAGGTTTCAGTGACCACACTGCCCAGATTCTAAAACTTCAAACAGAAACAAAACTCATGGATTACTACGTCACGGCATCACAGTGTCATGTAAAAGAAAATGCAACATGTGTAAAATACTAACAAATAACAAATTTAACTCAAACTTCATTTCATATTACAAAACATAATTCAATCCTAAAAAAGTAATCAAACAAGCAAAAATTATGACAAATGATAAGTACATTGCAAAACTATATAATAAAACAAAAGCTATGTGGGACATTATTAAAAAGACTACAGCACCAACTAATAACAAAAAATATAGTGCTTCACTACAAAAACCAAACTGTACAAGACCTACAAGAAATAGCTGGTAAATTCAATGAACACTTTTCACATATTAGTAATAAGTTAATCTCTCAACACACACTAAACAATACAACATACCAACACTAATGTTACTGAAATTGTAATTTCCATATTTTTATATGAAACCATTCCCTCCGAATTTTTTAAAATTGGACAAATAAAGAAAAAAATTCTCAGCAGGTATGGACAACATTCCAGATATTCTTATTAAACATAGTGCTCCATGTATAGTGCAACTACTCTCTCACATCTGCAATTACTCTCTAAAATCAGACATATTCCCAGATATATTCAAAACAGCAAAAATTAAATCAATGTTTAAAAAGGGCAATAGTTATGATCCAATTAACTACAGACCTATCTCCCTGTTATCAGGATTTTCAAAAATTCTGGAAAGGCTTTTCAATGAGACTCAAACAGTTCCTCAATGCAAATGATGTCCTTACAAATGCACAACATGGCCTCAGGAGTAATAGATCTACAGATTTGACCATCTTTTTAAATGACATACTTGATGCACTAAAGCACAATTCTGTTATTTAATTGGAATATAAATTATGCAGTCAAAATTTTTATTGAAAAAGAACTTTGATCTCTGTGAGGTACTCTTACATACATCCAGTTTCTGAAAATATTTACAAAAATATTTAACAATTATGTTAAGCGAAAAATTTTTTAACTTGTCAAATTACAATATTTATCATTAACTATAGTTTTGTTAAAGGAAGGATTGAATTATTTAAGGTCTTTGTCCATTAATTCCTATATTTTTTTCCTTTGTGTGCAAGTCTCCAGAATAGGAAGATAATTTGGCTGAAGTCTAGTATACGGTACAACCTACGGAAGTTAAGTGGAAATCCACGGCGGAGGGGACGAGGGGTGTTTAGGGCATTATGAGGGGAATCTTTCGGTGGGGAGGGGTGGTGAGCAATATGGATAACTTAGTATATATAAAAAGCAAAGCGTGGGTGATTTAAATAAATTGTAAAAAAAATACACTTCTGAAATAATTTAATAGTTCGTAACTGGTCAAGAAAGTGACGTCAAAAGTTAGGAGAAGAGGGCAATTTCACCATAGTACATTGTGGTGCCTAGCGTTGAAGTGATTTTTTTCTGTGTCGGGGTAGCTGTCGGAATGGTTAGCTACGTTGCTGTCATACAGTTACGTCTCTTGCGTTGTTCAGATTCTTTGTGATGTGTTTTGAGTTTCATGTGTGTGCTACGATGGTGAGAATAAATATGGCATGTTTTACGCGTTGCCCCGAAGGGCGTATTTGGCAGTCATTGAATGGGCGCAACAACTTGGTTTCATTGCTACAGGATTTAGGTGTCCTGTGTGTAAGTGTCCAGTGAGGTTGGCCAAGTGAAAGAATATGTGATGGTTTCGAGTGGAAATGTAGCATGGGGCCACTCATGTGCGAAAGTGTTCAGTGCGGAAGGGGGTCATGATTCGCAAGGAAGCAAGTTGGGTATGATTCAGGGATTAGTAATGACCTATCATTGGGTACCGTGTGAATTTATTATGAATGAACTGCCTTCGACGCGGCGGCACCCGGTAGTCTTGTTTTGATTTCCGTAAGTTTTGTATGATAAGCAAATTTCATAAAACAGTTGCCTTCACACGAAAGTCAACCACATCTTTTTAATTACATAAGAGACCTGCAAACTTATTATTTGACAGTTAAAACTATTTATGATAGAAAGTTCAATTTTAAGTGCGTCCTCTAGATGCACTCTAAAATATTTACTTTCATTTCAAATTGTCAGCATGCGTTAATTTCACATTTCAATAATTGTCTACATGGCAAATATTTCAACAATATTACTTACTCGCTACCGCTTACGCAGGAGAGAGAAAACTATGTCATTCTGCGCGGAAAAAGCTGAGAAACTAAACTTATTACAGGGCCCTGGCAACGAAAAGGTGGAAAAATTCAGTGGCTAAATTTCGAAAAAATTCTTTAACTCGTGGTGTAGCCAGACTCCATGTTTTGTGGGTCCTGGATACCAAAAATTCGAATTACTGCAAAACGTCCGTCTGTCTGAACAACGACTAATTCAGCCGATTTACTCCAAAATTGATATTTCCCAATCGGTCTGGCAGATATTTTAATATTGGGGGGGGGGTTACTTTACATAAAGCCCTTGAAACGTTTTCCAAAATTTCAAAAAATTCCTCAAACGTTTTTAATTTTTGTTGGATAGTGTAAAGGACGAATAAAATGGTGCCTATCTTTTCGTTGAAAACTTATTTTTCGAAAATTACAACAATTCAACATTTTTTGAACGTCTTAAAATATTAAACATAAGAGATTTTCCCTTTAAAGTCTGATCCATAAAGATACATTTTGAAATATCATGTATAGTTTTTCGAAAAAGTAATTTATTTACGGGACATTTTGTACGCAAGTGCGGACGAGCAAGTACACTCTTGGAAACAAAATTTCGCGTCGAAAATGCCTTGGCCCGAGAGGTTGACGGCGCTGGACATCCCTGCTTGCCGACAGCGCTATCTAACGTTTATTTTCGAAACTACGTTCTGTAGATCGAACTATAATTAAATTTATTTTATTGGAGAGAGAATAAAATACTTAATGGCCGTTGAGAGCTAAATAGTAATAGTACAGAGGAAAAAGACTTTCGTGATTCCTGCCAGTAAAACAGAACTGGCATTAACTTTGGTAAACGTGATTGTGCTTTAAAGTTTCTTTAATATAAAATGTGTTGTTATAAGAGGTGTATTAGAAGGGCGAAAGCATGGCTCAGTGGCGAAGTGGTGTTCTAGAACTCTTGAAGTAGCGGGTTCGGTTCCCAGTCTACGTAGATATTTTATTAATTCTACAGTGCCGTAAAATCCACTAAATTAAAACATACTATATATGTCGTGTCAATGTTATGCATAATTTAAGCAAAATTCTCAATTGCGAATAAGGAAAGCAAACAAGCAATTCTCAAAAAGCTGTAATACTCGTAGGAGACCAAAATAAAATAAGCTTCTATAATCTTATAGATAATCTTAAATTGCGAATAAAAAGAACGTTAAAATATTGCGTATTATTTTCATTTTTACTCGAAAAAAAACATGAAATGGAACTCCTAAAAGCTCGGAAAGACAATTCGTTTAACAATACCACAAAATTATAGTGATATACTGACAAGAAAATTTGACTTTTGTTTGTATCTGTAAATAATTCATTGAATTCCGTTTTGACATCTGTTTGCTTTGATACGACTTTTATTTCCACTATACTACTATATATAAATAAATTTAAAAAATTCAGTGCATAGACTCCCTTATGCTATTGATATAAAATGTGAATAAAGATGATGGAACTGTTGATGTTCTGTAATTACAATAATTGTTAGCGTGACAAGGCTTTGAAATGCAATGTCTACACTGAAGTAAATAAAATGGTTTTGATGATAAATGTGGCTCATTGACTGATGATGAATATTTCTGAGATCCCTTGCCTTCATGTGGGAGGCCTTAGTTATGTGGGTATTGAGATTTCGTAGCTGTGAAGTAAAAAATTCAAAATACAATTTGTCGAAAACGAATTTTGAAGGGAAAATATTCCTAGACTGTCATGCTATTGAAGTTCATTACAATATAATACAAACATCTATTTCAGATGTAATTAGAAATCCATTATGTGTATTGAAGTTTTTTTATGCACAAAAAATATAATACAGATTGTAAATAACAAATAATGGCAGAAAATACCGATTTTTTTTCATTTCAAAAACAATTTCTACCAAAAATTAACGCAAAATATGACTGCTAGTTAAACATCAGACTGCCAAATAGCCATATTAGCGATGTCATTTTGCTTGCTACAATATTCTCGTTCATAAGACGGTGGAATAAACTCATTTCTTTTGTTGAGAGAGATTATCGATTTTCTCTCTTAAGCCTCACGGTACTACCAACTTGAATCTGACCTTCGCAGTACTTCCGTGTTTTTGACTGCAGGTCAAAAGGAGATAAGGGGCTCTGCAGCGTTGCCACTTCGTAAGCACAGCTAAGCAAATTGAACTACTCCGCATTCTTTATTCGACATGGCTCACCATAGCCAAGCCACACGAGAGCGAGTTATCGCATTTGTAGAAGAAGGTCACCTCTCTGTATCAGAGGCTGCTAGTCTGTATGGCGTTGGGGCAAGAACAGCGGGCTGGCTTAAACGTTATCGAGAGACGGGAGAATCCGGGAGGAAACTAGGAACGGGGCTTTGGCGTATTTCAGATACTGCCCAAGATGAAGTTTTGATACAAGTAGCGGTGGAAAACCCTTTTCAAACTTCTTCACAACTGCAAAGAACCACCAGATTTCCTGGATGTTCCAGAACAATACGCAACAGACTTTCGGAGGCTGGTCTGCGATCCACAAGTGCAGCTCGAAAACCGAAGCTGACAGAACACCAGCTCTATCGGCTGGCATTTGCGAAGGAAAAATTTACATCGAGACTGGGCTGATGTCATTTTCTCTGATGAGAGTATATTTTCCTCCGCAAATGATGGACCCGTTCGCGTTTTCAGGCCCCAAGGAAGCTGCTATGATTCTCGGTACGTAAAACAAGTCCCCAGATCAGGTCGTTTCTCAGTAGCATTTTGGGGCTGGATGTCATCTCGTGGGATTGGAATGATCCATAGAATCCAAGACCACTTAAATACCCCTCAGTACATCCACATATTGAGAGATATCATGATTCCATCAGTAAGGCAATTGCATCCTGAGGGGATAATTCAATTCCAACAGGACCAATCTCCGATTCATAAGTCGGCTTTGGTTCAATCGTTTTTTGCGGAGAAACAAGACATTCAGGTTGTTGACTGGCCACCGTGCGCACCAGACCTGAACCCTATTGAAAATGTTTGAGCAGAGACAAAACGCACCATGGCCGAAAACTGGCCTGATCCGGAACCTAACAATGTCGATGCGCTCTGGCAAATAATCCATGAAGCCTGGGAGAAGGTCGCTCACAGTGAAAACTATGCGGCGAGACTTGTGTATTCTCTCCCACGTAGGATGAGAATGGTCGTAGAATCTGGGGGGGGGGGGGTTGGATTCCTTATTAACGTATTCCTTACATTTTGTAGAATAAGATATTTATAAATAAACAATTAATGTAAAAAATAGAATAACATTTTAACATATGTAATTTGGAGAATTAAAAACAAATATTCATAGAAAGATAAAGAGCTCTTTTCAGAGTTATTTTGTTTTAAAATCAAAATAATACTTTATTTACACAATAGAGTACTGTAATACAGTTTATTTGACAAAAAAACACGGGTATGAAAAAACAATAAAAAACGGACACGCACTGGATTCGATCCTGCTGCAAAGAGTTCCGAAAGAAACGCTTCTACCAATGAGCCAAACGAGCACTTTTCTAACAATTAGTTACATAAATATTATTAGGCCAAATTTCGGAACGTTTGAAATGTCTCCAACATATTTCGATAATTACAAATAATGTTGATACATGGCATGTCTTCTATCGAACGGAATTAAAACACGAATTTGTGAAATACATATATATTGCTTGCATACAGGGAGTCCTAACAACTATGGGCAACCCTCAATTTCTAAACGGTTCCCGATATCGGCTTACATTTTCGCTCAACTATGCGGAATCGTGCGGCAAGTAATATGGTGTAGAGATATTGTTTGAAATATTTTTAGTTTTTGACAAATTTAATCTTTGATTTTTAAATGGAACCATGTATTTTTCTCACTAGCAATAGATAGATCTTAAAAAGAGGAATGCAATGATGTAACATTGCTAATACTTTGATTGTGTTTTGTGCATAAAATTATACTTTATGGACTGAGATTTTAAATTACACGTGCAATTTGGTCTGTAGCCTTCGCAACTGTCGCTTTTGGCGAACGTGACCTTCGCGGCCTCTCCCCTCTCCCCGTAAAAGTGCCCGCGCCACGAAGGCAACCTTCCCAAAAGGAGACAGTTGAAAGGGTTGTATATTTACAGTTGAAATCTTACATATTTAATTTAAAATCACATGGCGGAAAGTATAATTTTCTTCTCAAAATACTATCAAAGCATTAACATGTGTTACATCATTGCATTCGTCTATTTATCATCTATCTATTGCTAGTGAGATAAATACTTGGTTCCATTGAAAGAATTAAAGATGATTAAATTTCTTGGAAACTAACAATATTTTGAAGAATATTCCTAAGACATTACTTGCCTCATGATTTCACATTGTTGGGCGAAAACTACATTTCGATATCGTGAACCGTTTAGAAGTTATGGGGATGCCCGTAGTTGGTGAGACTCCCTGTTGAACAGATAACAAATAAAAATAATGTAGTTTGTGCATTCCCCGGCAAAAAATAAGGTTTTAGTTTAAATTTTGAATATACTTTTGCCCAACAACAATTGAACTTGTCCTAATGAACAAATTGGAAATGAATTCGAGTTGCTAGAATTCTTTCTTGATGCGTGATTGCCTTCCTGATGTATCTTTTCTTGTCTTCCTGTTGATTTATTTTTTTATTTTACGAACGCATTTTCATGGTCAGTTTTGGCGATCTACGAGATAAAAATCATATTTCTGTAAAAGTAAAAATAATAGAGCAATACATTAAAGTTCATTTTCTTCTTGATTTACCTACGCATCGCGAACGCGGACGGTATTTGGATCGCTTTCTGAACACTTTTGCCTGAAAAATCTGTCAACTGAGTTTAGCCAGTGACAGTGCCCAGGTATTATTAGGGACATATATACTTATCACATAGTGCTTTTTTTCAAATTTCGTGTGTGGAGTGTGATTGCATTTAATAGTTCAGGAGCGACTTGCAGAACTCTTAACACTGGCCAGCGCAAAAAAATTTAGGCATTTTTGTTCAATCTTATATTTTACCAATATTTATACTCTGATTTCCTCAAATGTATGTTATTATTATTATTATTATTTAAGTTCATTTATTTAAGAAGTTGGTTTTGCATTATTACAGAATTCAAAGCATTTAGAAGAATACTGAAGCTATCTCATGTTGCTTGATGTTATCTATGATACCTGCCTCCGTATTGGGTGCGGAAAACCTATTCAGATTGTTTCCTTTCGCGGAACTAATACGAATGACGAACGGATGCAGGCAATGCCCGAACGTTATCTCCGAATGCATCAAATGTCAATTCTACTGAAATAAATGCAAAATTGTTCTAATATTGCGAGAATCGGCGAATTGAGTGGTCTAGTTTCAAAACGCAACTCTTTCACAAAAGGTGAAAAATTAGATACTGCTTTCAATAGGGGTCCGTTGCAATTACGCGTCGTTTTATAAAATGATTTGTAAGAAACGCGTTATTTGTTCACTCCAGAGGGCTCGTGAAGGTTATGGAAAGATCGAGTTATGAATAATGTGTTAATATCAGAACGCGATCTTTCCATAATCTTCATTTCGTTGCAAAGTATGATCTTTCCAATCCAGAACATGTATCATTCTGTAGAAATCAAACTGGCCTAAGCATTGATTAAGCTGATACTGAAAATAATTAGTGTTGTGAACGTCAGCAGTTACGGTCTGCTGATCTTCATATTTGATAAAAAATTTCACATGATATATTGAAATCGAAA
This sequence comes from Gryllus longicercus, assembly GCA_038098605.1. Taxonomy (NCBI): domain Eukaryota; kingdom Metazoa; phylum Arthropoda; class Insecta; order Orthoptera; family Gryllidae; genus Gryllus; species Gryllus longicercus. The sequence continues at coordinate 268,237 of JAZDUA010000996.1, read as the reverse complement.
TGAAATAATTAACACTATTGTAAAAATACTTAATGAAAACATGTTTTTTTCACCAAAAATACAAAAATACTTAAATTTCAATATTAGACTTTTTTAAATTTTTAGCTCAATTTTCTTCGTAATAACTAGACATTCCTGAATTATCTTATTCTATTGTTTTGACTTTCACTAGCCAAAGGAATTAATCCCAAACATTTAGCATCAGAATGTTTTAAACAAATGATATGCCATTTTTTGTTTTTCTCAAAACAGACTGGAATAGAAAAGTTCCATTTTCAAACTAGACCCCTGAATTAAGTGTTAACGGCCAACATTTAATTTTTACATATTTTGATTGTTCCACGTGAGTTGGGACTTTTTGCTTTGTTTTCAAATAAAAAATAATTATGTAATGTTTTGGTGTTATTGGTCCTGCTCATGCAGGCTGAAATCTTTTAGAAATCTCCAAAACGATATGGGCGGTCCAAACACCGCTGCGATAGCTAAATCGTTATAAAAATTCTCGAGCAATACAGGACTAACATATTATTGTTATCTCCTCACTACATAATGCACAACTTTTAATTTTTAATACAATTGATCAATTTTCTAATTTCTTCACAATTTAAATATTCGCCTTCTTCGCGACAGCGAATTTTCACCGTTTTATGCATAAAATTGTTTACACCGTTTTATGCATAAAAGGCCCATAATTTTATAATTTAGTGGATTTTATTGCACTGTAGAATGGATAAAATATCTATGTAGGTGGGAACCGAACCCGCAACTTCACGAGTGCTAGAACAACACTTTCATACTGAGCCATTCCTCGCCCTTGCAGCGCTCTCTTATTCTAACACATTTTATATTAACGAAACTTGAAAGAAACATTACGTTTACAAAAATTAATGTCAATTGACTTTTACTGGCAGGAATCACGAAAGTCTTTTTCCTCGGTGCTACAACTATTTTGCTCTCAATGGGTGTTAAAATATTTTAAACTCTCTCCAATGAGATAAATGAAATCTTCATAGTACGATCTACAGAACGTAGTTTCGGAAAATAACGGTAGATAGAGCTGTTGGCAAGCAGGGATGTCCAGAGCCATCAACCTATCGAGCCAAGGCATTTTCGACGCGAAACTGTATCCAAGAGTGTACAAAGCCCCACTAGTTTTTATTGGTACACACAATTTACTGCTAACATTCGCCAGACACCCCAACACACAACCAATCCACAGGAGAACACAAACACGCCATATCATTAAAACCAAGCTATCTTCCGTTGGATACCTATCGCTTTCGTATTGTTCCCACCTACAATAACACTGCAGCGGCGATATATTTACAGCCGGAACAAGCCTGGCTCCCTTGACAGTGGATGGGACATTTGAGGTAAATGCTGAACTACGAAAATCGTCAGACGCAACATATTTCCGACAGATTTGAAAATACAGTGAACTTTTTCAAAGACCATAACTTACTTGAAAGCTTCAGTCATTCAAAGGAATAAACGACTTCCGTAAGTTGTACCGTTTACTAGACATCAACCGACAAATGCAATACATTTTATTACATGGGAGCAAATATTTTGTTAACAATCCTTCCATAAAAATGCAGATTTCTTTCTGTACTCAAAATTCAACTAGAATATTATAGATTAGAATAGGGATCATAATTATGAAAACGCGCACATAATTTACTTCTCGCCGTAGCACTTCTCGCACCGTTCTGTTTTTGACGTAAAATAAATTAAAAACAATCTTTGTTAGGGTTACATTTTGAGTAAGGTAAGGATGCTCAAGGTTAACAATTTTTAACATTTACTACTTTGACGATGCCATAATCAAAATATTAATGCAAATAATCTTAAGGATACGTTTCAAAAATCTATTGATAAAACAGAGTGCCATTCAAAAGAATAATCCCGTTAAGAGCGAAATAAGTACTTTACAATCTTATTAAAACAGGCAATCTCCAGTACCTAGCTTACAGTAAGAGACTGGATTCTAAAAAAAATTGACAAGTTATGTCAACGGCATGCGAAGGGCACATTAAGAAGAATTGAAGCAAAGTTGAAATATGAAGGTCACAACAATTTAGTGCTACAAAGGTTTCGGCAGCGAGACGACGTGAATAAACAAGGCCACTGCCGCACAGGCAATGAATTTTGTCTGTCGTTCCTGCGAGAAAAACTATGTAATGCAAGTAATTTCATATCCATGTAGTCCATTATTTTGGACTTTATACGTTTCAAACTTTCGCAAATGATTCAATCTTACTCCATGATGCACCATTAAACGTAAAAATTAGTTTCACGGAAAAAATTTAACCTAGATTTCCGTCAATCACATTTCTTATAACGGTTCTACAGCAGATTACTAGACCGAGTGAAAAGCATCTTAATACAACCAACAGATTAGACTGCTTACAATATAGGTACACAAACTTTTTTTACATAGAAATTAAGTGTGATATTACAATAAATGGTATACATTTACACTTTTACTTCCCATAGAGCCTTAATACGGCTTTGCATGCATCTTGAATTTTTCGCGATAGATGGTCAACATTTTCTCAATGCTGAGAGGAAATAGAATAGTATACGAGCTTGCAGATTTACAATATGTTCATAAAGATACCGGTAATAAAAAATGTCGTAAAATTTAGTATACGGCACACTCTTAGAGAAGCTTGGCGGCAGGGCTTAAGCCCTAATTACTGTACGTGTTGTAATGAATAAAACTTACGGATAGGCGATTTTCATTGTTCGCCCTTAATTTGCTTTGTCCCCGCCGCATTGTAACGCCAATTTACTTTCAAGGGCAAATTTTCTCGCTTCGCTCGCCTGGATCCAAGTCACGGCGAGACTCGGGCCACGGCCATCGCGTTCACTATAAACATCCTTGAGTCTATCCAACGCATAATTACCAATTCACTTTTATAAGACATCACTTTTCAAGAAAGCCTCCAGAATTCTAACAGCCTAGTTAACGCCGGAACGGCGCGAAGTGCCGGTTTAAACGACTTCCTTAGGTTGTACCGTATACTACATTTCAGCCAAAATGTCTTACAGCACCATAAATATATAATTTCACTAAGGCCAATATTAAACTAGTTGCTACTACTGTACCCTCTTGCAATTTCAGAAAATGCAAATTTCAAAATTTCAAATTTCAAAAAACACTTATGCAATTTCAGAAAATGCAAATTCAAGAAACTTCATTTTACTAGCAAATTTCGCCCTATTTAAGAAAAAAATCTTGGGGCGGTATGTGAGAGCAATTAAGTAACTTTAGAAATACTAAATTCTAACAGTGAAACAATCGCTACGATATTGGTAGATGCAGAAAATCCGCAATTTCGATCACAGATTTGATAACTTTATCGAAAATAATTTTCCTAAATCAATAAATAAAAATTACCGATGTTTTTTTAGATAACCCTGTTGCAGTTTCTCAGAAACAAATTTGAAATCAAATTTGAAATCAAATTTGAATCGAAACTTTCGCGATTATAAATTTTAATACAAATTTCAATGTTTTAATTTGGAACGTTAATTCGTATAAAACGTGCGGCCATAAAATAGCCTTACCTGAATCTGTTCATTGGTGCCAGTACACATGGACAGATGAAACATTGCTGCTACGTAAAACACATTTGGAAGCGAAGAAATCGAACTTCAAAGCAAAGCTTCATAGATCTGAATGAATCCTATCCGTCGCACAAGCACTTACCGCGTCGCACGCCAACGATCAAATGACAGGAGATCCGCAAGCAGTTCTCTTCCCCCACTTCCTCCCCTCTAGACCAGAGGAGACCACCCCTCCGGACCAACTTTTGCAAGGAGAAGAGGATCCTGGCACCTATAACTCCCATATAACGTGGTGGAAACCACGATGGTGGCGCGCTCTGCTGCTCTGCTACCTTCGTACACAAACTAAAACACGAACTGCTGCCAACGATTCTTTAAACGTGCGTGGCTGCTGATTCTTTGAACGTGAGTTCGCGGATCGCAGGCGTAACGTTTTTGTTCGCGCTTTCTTCAGAGGTTTCTTATATGTATAGATTATGAATAATGGAACATTTAGAAGACATTTTTCGTATTTCTCACAAATATGCCAATTTGTATGTGTGAAAGTTGGCGAACCTAACCTACAGCTGCACCCGGCGACACTAGCGCCTCCTATAGTAGCACCCTCCAGCTTTGTTCCCGGTTTTAATAGGGAGATGCTTGGCCAGTATTTAAAACGTATTTTACAAATAACTTTGTGTAAGATCTTTAAACTTTGAAGAAGAGAATGTTTATTAACAGTTACGTCCCTTTACAACGTTCCGAAGATTATTGTGCCCCAATCAGTCGGTACAATACATTTATTATTTTATACGTTACCTTATATATTATTACGTATAACTTACTACCATACGAACACGTATCACAATAAATTCCATAAATATTAATTAAATTGCAACACACGATTTCCTTCATTAAATGCATATCAAAATAAAATATAGCGGTTTATAAAGAGGTATATTTAAAGTTAAACCGCAACAGCCCGCTGCAGTAGACGTATTGATTCATATTGATTTTATTTTCTCCGTAATTGGTTCTACTGATTTCCAACAAAGGAAAACTGCCTCCGTATTCACCAGCGGAAAGAGGACTCTACTTTTCTACTTTTTATATTTTGTATTTGTTTAAGTATTGAAAATGTGTCCAATTTTAATTGCACTGTTTTTATTTTTGTTTGATATTGTGTTAGTACGAATTTACATTAATACATTTTCTCACAAAAACATGTTTTATTAACAAGTTTCCTTCGTAATGGAAAGGATAGACAAATTGATAGGGAAAGAGTGGGAATTAAAATGCAAGAGTTTTTGCACAGATATGCTAGTTAGTTATTAATTTAATAGAAATAGTTATGAAGTTATCATACAACTTAATAATTATTCCTAAGGTACCGGAACGCCGTTCCGTCTCGTTCCCCTAGAAACCAAGCTCTAATAACAACTATCAACACTATGGAGCTCTCCCACAAAACCAGACTGACTGTTCGGGTGACCGCGGCTTCTTATACCCCCATCCCCCGACGACGTCACAAGCCGTAACTCTTCTCAACCACGCATTAAGGCAGCTCCACATATTCGGCATTCACCGATCAACGAGCTACTGCTTGCCCAATCCCGAACAGCTGATGTATTCGGCGAGTGTTCGCTCCCTTTGATGTGTCCTAAAGACGGACAAACGGTGAACGGGTACGGCGAACACCGTTTGTTTGGCGCTCGGCAAATCGCAAGCAACCCGTCCACACTACTCGGGATTCGCCGAATGCCGCATGTGTGGAGTCGTTTTTCTAGTGGCTGCTTCCACTGTCTAACCAGCGTCAACAGCGCGCGCTGCCTGAATCTCGGCTACAGTGAACGTAGGAAATACGTCCTGGAAATACCTGACACAATTGACAATGCAGAATTAAGTATGGAGAGAGCTCGAAGTCTGAAGAAATTACTAATGAAAAATATACGAAGCAAAGAATTGAAAATAATAGATTTTTTAGTATAAACAAAGTTATTGAAATTTTGAGTTCCTGATATCAATGTATTTTGCTGTATCTCACTTGCATAAAATCAATCACTATGTAAAAATTCTGTTTCATTTCATTGGATATAGTGAAGTTCTGATATTATGAACCAAAATGTTAGTTCCCAGGTCACTATAACCGAAGTCGACCGTATTTCATGAATCCGTAACTATCAGAATGAGTAAAGAAACTATTTTTTTCCGAGATTCGAACCCGGACCTACTTGGTGAAAGCCGAGCAACTTCGCTGAGCCGCAGAGCCAGCTTTCAGGTGATTGGAGATTTCGTGCACCAATGGCCATGGAAGTGGCCAAATGCTACAAAGGCAAAGGGCTTCAGAAACCGCTGGTTCGCTCGTCAAGTCCAGCTGACCAAGTAAGCTTGTATTAAGTTGTTGTAAGCATGTAACTTCACTATCAGTACTCGTTTTCTAGAGTTCAGTGGGGAATAGATAAAGTATCAAATTATCGTTCTCCATATTCTCGCGGCAATAGGTCCTTTCTTCATGAACACGGTGAGGGATAATAGCCAAAATCTGTAGCTGATTTGCCTTTGCAAATAGTTTGTTACACGGGATCGAATTTTTATCAAAACACTCGTTTCCATCTTTTTTCAGAATTCATCTTGTATATGGTTTAGAGTGGGGTGTGCCAGAATTTGATAAACGTTCATAGTGAATAGAAACGTGTGCAGAAAAACTATGTAAATAAATAAATAAATAGGCAAACAAATAAATAGATAGCTCGCATCGGCAAACCTCTGAGTCTGATAACTTCCAGATGTCTTTGGGTGGACAGAAAACCTATCCACCAGGGAGATGGGTGACACTACTTAACACAGTCGATCCATCATCGTTCACTGTATTTCCTATTCCTAATAAATGAATGATAAATGCTGTCCGTGACTATCTTAGGAAACGTGAAGGATTTAAATTTAGACAAATAAAATTAGTCCATTTAAAACATGGTGTATTTGACTTCTAAACTTACAAAAGTGAATTAAATTAAAAACCACATATCTACAGATTAATTACCCATTGCATTAAATTTGTATCTGTTTCACGAAAAACCTTCACACTTTTTTTTTCATTTGTTCTTGGTGCCCAAGTAGCTATTAACTTCATGTTTTTATTACACCAATATACACTCGATTCAGCTCAAGTTTCTGCCAACACTGTCCAGACGATCAAAGCATGCATTGCAACTCATTGTGATTTACAATTACGATGATTCACAAATATCACAGCACGTATAGGTTCATTCAGTAGAATCACGATGAATCTAAAATACCACATTATGTTAGTAAATAAATTTAAGATACAGATACGTACTCTTTGAAGTGATTAACTTTCTTTGTTTGACAAAATGTGCGGGTATGTTCATTACTTTATTATAATGATTTTGCATCAAATCAATGGTACATTCTGAAGTAAATTTAAATTTTATTAAAGTAGTCGAATGAATGTGTAATAATTTTAATTCTGGAAATTTTGAAATACTACTTTGTAACTTTGAAGATAATATAGTATAGACAATTCAATTTGTAGCTTGACTTAACAGACTGGTTTTGTTGCGATTTAATTAGGGTTTTAATGCTGAAAATGGAATATATCTAAAATAATTTAGTATATTTCCAGAACTAATAACGATATTCCCAAAATTCAGAACATAAATTACACAATTTCAAAAATTCTGCAAAGTTAAATACTGCAAAAGCATGAACGCCCTTCCTCCCATGTATTGTGGATTACAACTGATTGGACATACAAGAGACGTAATCGCATAAATTGCGGGACTTAAGGACCACTATCTGACAACTTTTTTTGACCCAGCCGCAGGTACACACCATGGTACAATTGGTGGAAATTTCTCTTTCACTCATTATGGACAATGAGGTCTTCCGGTATATGGAATCGAAAGACGCAGGGTCGTGGCATGAACGATGGACAATGGAACTAGAAGGACTACTGTGTGCAGTGCTTGCTGCAACTCCAGATCGTCCAAGGTCTCGAAGTCACGTGCACACCTGAGCACGGCTTAGGTGCTCATCGAGAGCGGACGCAGATGGCACCAGCGATGCATTCCAAAGGTGGTGCACACCTGGGCTTGCCATGGGTCCTGAGCCAGAGTAGACGCAGACGGCACCAGCGATGCATTCCAAAGGTGGTGCACACCTGGGCTTGCCATAGGTCCTGAGCCAGAGCAGACGCAGACGGCACCAGCGATGCATTCCAAAGGTGGTGCACACCTGGGCTTGCCATGGGTCCTGAGCCAGAGTAGACGCAGACGGCACCAGCGATGCATTCCAAAGGTGGTGCACACCTGGGCTTGCCATGTGTCCTGAGCCAGAGCAGACGCAGACGGCACCAGCGATGCATTCCAAAGGTGGTGCACACCTGGGCTTGCCATGGGTCCTGAGCCAGAGCAGACGCAGACGGCACCAGGGCGGTCCTAGAGGCAGCCGAACCAGGCGCGAAAGCGGAGGCGGAGACTGCGACGGCGACGTGGGCTGGAGCGGCTAGGGTTGTAGGCGGCGGGGGAGGGGCGCCGGGTGCGTTGTTGGGAGGCGGGGAGTCGGGGACGGAGGAGTCGGCGGGGGATGCGGGGGTGGAGCTTGCCGCGAGGTGGGAGTCTGGGGCGGCGAGGGGGTCCAGGGGCTGAGATCCTGGGGAGAGCGAA
>JAZDUA010000996.1:232500-255000 GCA_038098605.1 Gryllus longicercus | reverse complement strand
ACAGACCGACGGACAGACCGACGGACAGACCGACGGACAGACCGACGGACAGACCGACGGACAGACCGACGGACAGACCGACGGACAGACCGACGGACAGACCGACGGACAGACCGACGGACAGACCGACGGACAGACCGACGGACAGACCGACGGACAGACCGACGGACAGACCGACGGACAGACCGACGGACAGACCGACGGACAGACCGACGGACAGACGGACATAGACAGACGCACAGACAAAGAGATGGACAGACACGCGGACGGATAGGTGAGCGGACGGACCGACGAACGTTTTAAAATAATTTTTCCGTATCAATGGACCCCAAAACGTGGACTTCCGTTGAAATCTCGAAATCGATTCTCTGTTGCATTACATAATTTTCCCGATAGTACGTATATTACTACGTATATATTGACAAAAATATTAAAATATGTTTATTATGATTCAGTTTATTTTTCCTGCTATGTCAGAGGCACCTGTAGAAATTGTTTTGAAAATTTTATTATAAGGGGTGGTGAATACGTATATTGGTATGCAATTTACATTTTCAGCACGCACGCGTAGGAATTAGCAAAGACTTTTACTGTTTACTTATTGGCAAGTGTTACTTTAAGTTCACGACAATGTATATTTTGCTGTTGGCGTACCGCAAAGAACTCACGGCCCTACGAAAAAAATTTATTCCTGCGAAGCATATGCGTAGCTTCAGTTCGTGTTACCTGAGGCAAAACTACTGAAATCACTACTTCTCTCCCATAAATTAAAATATAAAAATTTCTATTACTGAATATTTCATACATTATTTTTAAAAAATTCAAGTATATTTACACATGGAATTTACTTTTTATATATAACTGTACAATTCAGAATAATTGAATTATACATTTTAAATAAATCTAAAACGAAGAATAATGAACTATTGCATGTTGTTTATAAAAACACCTTTCGAGATTTAAGGGCGGCAAGCCACAAAATCTTTGCATAATCTATAAATTGTTTATTTGGTTTCGCCCATAAAATGCTTTCACCTGGGGCAGACCGCCATACCTTGTCCTTCTTAACTACGCCATTGCTGCAGTAAAAATAAAATTCTGGGAGATGGGCGACATGAATGAATATCGCCTCGCCTATTCAGCTTGATCTCAAGATTATGTTTTCCGTTTCCGTGAATTTGTGCTTAAAGAAGGGAATCGTTGGACTTTGGCGTGCTCGTTTCAAAATTCCTCCATTCGTCGCCCGGCCGTCCACATTTTATTCGTTCGCAAGAGATTCTTTCTGTACGGTTCTCTCCTGTTTTCTTTGCTCGACTAAATACTGTGATATTTGTAAGGAAAGTGCAGTTATAATTCGCCTCGGCCAGGGACTGAAACCCGGACTAGCGCCGTGGAAAGTGAGCGCGTCAATCAACAAGCCACCCAAAAGGGCCTTTCTGTACTAAGTATATAAATAACTATTTAGACCTGAACTCGGGAGAGAGAAACGAGGAATTTCTTTGATTACAATTCTTCATAAGAGTATACTGTGTGAACGCAATTGTTTTGTGGCAAAATTCACGTACCAAACTCAGGCAGTAGTCTCTAGTATCAACTGTTTTGAGCTGTACTCACCGCACTGTTCGCTGTCGTGTGCCGCCTGTTTGCTCTGCAGGACCCGGAAGACGAGTGCCTTAGTTCGCTGCCTCCGCCGCTGTCGCCTTGGGCGCTCGTGTCGGCGGTGGGAGGGTGGCGGGGTGTGGTGGGCCGAAGGGAGGGGAACGCGTTGTAAGACGATCGGTATAATACACACATTTTTTCGGGATATTTAGGTTACATGTTCCGTAAGAAGTGGTAAGTATTACTTACCTTCTCTCTTCAATCATACGTAGTAGAATTATGACGATAAGGAAGCAAATGCACCAGATGTTCAAAGGCAGATAAGGGCATCAACTGATATCACGGCAGTGCCTCTGACCGGAAGGCCTTAGGGTTCGAGTCAAGAGGTGTGGAAATGAGACGGGCTCATTGGGCCAGAAAGATGTAACTCGCGACTCCATGAACATCAAGTTCATGTAATCCCCAGCAAAACGCCAAATTCGCTAACCTCTTCGATTTTCAGAACTGTCCTTTGTGACCCTAATCTATTAAATAATTATTCTATTTGACCTCGTTAAAACTAGGCAACCTATACAAAATCAATTTAAAAAATTATATGGAGAGTTTCGTGTACTTTAGGAAGTGGGTAGTATTGTACAGCTGAATAAATTAACAAAAATACCCACTTTTTAATACCACTGTTATTTATATTTCATTATTTTAATTACAAAGTATTTCTATTACAATCCCCCAAACATTACAATACAGAACATTACCGTAGAATTAATAAAGGAATATAATTGAAATCCTACCTAACAACAAAATTATTACCCAGAGTTAACTTTCGGGAAACACTTTTCCCATCCTCAGTGGGTCTCTAGCAAGGAGGAGAAAATTCAAACATTAAGACAAGTTGAACAAAAGAAATACAGTGAATTTAGTAGGAAAAAACACAAACAAATATCAAATAAATATAATTCAAAATACTTACTGCCCCGGCAACGTGGATCACTCATAAATTATCACAACATGGTCAAAAAATATGAAAACTGCAAAACATGCTGGTGACAGCTAGGTGGCAGCCATCTTTTGTAATGGAAAAAGAGGAAGCCAACCAATAGTGGGAGAGGGGGGAACAGAAGAGTAGAAAGGGTAGTCATAAACAGATTTAAAATTTACTGCTTTTCATACACGAATATAAAACAGGACAGAAAATGAGGAATTTGGAAGATTCTCGAATTTTAAATTATATAAAGAACAAATTTTAAACAAGTTGACTAGATAAAGAGATTGCAAAAAGGAAAAAAATATCAGGTCAAAAGAATGATTAGGGGCTAGGTAGTAAAATATTTAAAATGGGACTACTTTTAATTAAGGAATGTTCCACATTAAAAGCTTTGTTTTCCAAAAAATCGCGAAAACTTACGCCACAAACTTCATTTTCATAATAAATAAGAAGTTGCAATTTTAATCAGGTTCTTTTATAACCAAAATTGCTATTTAAAATTGCTTTAGGAAATAGAGCCTATTGAAATTGACTATTATTTTCGAATTTTCAAAACTCAAAAAAAAACAACACGTATTTAAAAAAATACTCATAGAGGGCACATTTATCATATGAATATGACAAATGATGGCATTTTCTCAAACTACATAAAATTTTCAACGAAGATATTGCCTCTAGAAATGCAATACGTGGCAATAGTTTGTTAGATTAGTGCAGTTCTATTTTGTATTAAAAACGTGAAATTTCAACGACTGTTGAATTTTTTGATTTTCGACTTTGAAATGGACTTTAATTTTCAAATTTTCGAAACCTCGAAAAAACACGGCTTTCGAAGAAATAACTCTAGAGAGCACATTTATCATTCTAATATGACAAATGATGACTTTTTTAAACTACATAGCATATTGAACGAAGATATTGCCAGCTTGGGGAATTTTGTCCTCCAAAAGTTTTTTGGGGGGGCGGGTGAAATGGGTAAAACAAATGGACGGGGAATGCTTGGGGAAATTATTTTCATCCGGACTTGAAACAGAAATATTATTTTCTTTAGTGTTATTAATAAAAAAGAAACAATAGACATGATTCTCTTTCATTTCTATGTTTAAAAAAGAGAAAGATAATTAACAGGCGTAGAGAAAGCAAACTATAAGGAAAAGAAAGTAGTATAGGGTTTCGAGCAATTCAAAGGACGACGATTGGTTGATTTGAAATATTTGAATTATAAGGTACAGCCAATGGAATAGTCAGGGAGAGCTGTCGTTGGTCCATAATTTGGATATTTTTTTCCGTTTCGGTGTTGGGAATTTTTTTTTTATCGGATAGATTATTTTGTGTAATTCCGTAGAAGTGATGGGATAGAGTTAGCAACACATCTGGGAACCCTGCATGCTGGAAACGAATCTAGAGATTAGAGTTGCTCAAAGAACGAGGATTGGTTGATTTGAATTTAAGGGAACGGCCAAAAGAATCGTCAAAGGCAGTTCATGTCGTTGGTCCATAATTTGCCGAATATTTTTCGTTTCGAAGTCGGGGAATTTTGTTTTTCTGGAGATGTTATTTGGGCTTAATCGCTTCGTGGTTAGAATAGTTCTGTTTCAGATGGAGTTGAGGGCATCTATTTGCTAGGGGGTTCATTCCGAGAATTCTTCCTTTATGTAATTTCATTTGCTACAATCACGATCAAGTAACGGATGTGTTCACCAGTTGGAGGAAACACATTCAACTCATTCAGTCTTGTGTTACAACTTACAACTTTAACAATGATGTGAAATAAACTAACCTGCTGGATATGATTACTAAAATTTTCTCCACGGTACGTGGTGAATGTGATAGATCACCAATTGACTATCAAAGGTGTCATTTTATGGTAATACTTTACCGAGATAATTAATTCAGCTAATTCGCTGTATTTGTTTTACTTTGATTATAGTATAATTCAAACTTTTAATATGCTCTGGGATTTTTCTGCTTTAATTAACATGTGCTATCTGAACTTCGAATATTCATTGTAACTTTGTATACATGCTCCCATATTTTTTAAAGTGAAATTTTCTGATTTATTTCCATTGCTTGGTTCATTATCCCCGCCACAGTTAATTTCATGGCTGCTGCAAGAAGGTAAAATGTATAAAGAATCTACTAACAAAATTCTCTCAATTTGCCACGGTGTAATGTCTACAATTGAGGAAGACAATAAAATAAGCATTTTGTCAATACTTTTATTACCTTCAAAATACAAATAACACACATAGAAGAGCCACAAAACAAAGAATTATACACAATGTTTTTCTGCTCATGCGGTTAAAATCAAGAAACATGTTTTGGCAAACCGAGACATGTTTTTTATTTCTGATTATTCTGTTTACTGCATCGATCCATCACAGTCTCATATATATTTATGGATTTGTCTCCTGAGACAGACATAATTTTGTTGCCTTCTGGATTGTATGTGATGTCCCAAACCTAAAATATGCAAGAAATTGTGAATTAAGGACAATCTATCATTACATAAATTAATCGTGGGTATGTGAAAGCAGTTGTAAGCTAGTTGTAATTAATACATTAGAAATTGATGATTGTATAAAAGATATCTTCAAAAGAATCATGATTACTCCATTATAATTTATTATGAATATAAAGAAACAGTTAACAGAAACAGAGTATGTTTATTCATTGTCAATATGTACGATAATGTATGTATGCGAGTATGTCGGAACACAAAGAAATTCACTCAAATTAAAATAATTAGTTGCCCACGTTTCAATTCGTATATTACACATCTTAGGTGGAGCTTAGAAAACTGGTTCATTCAATTTCAAAAGACCAAATATACAAAATGGTACAATTTCCGCTCAAATACAATTGAGAAATAGTTAATATAATGTTCTGTTAAATTATATGGGAGCCGATCATTCGTTAACAAAGAACAGTCAACTAACACCCGAGAAAACTGGTACAGCCAAGCGTATTAAAATAAAGAGATCTGTGACCAATCGCAATACGGCCATTAACAAGTGTCCGCATGCGAACCATTCAACGAGACATTATCGATATGGGGTTTTGGAGCTAATGGCTCACTCGTGTGCACTTGATGACTGCACGACACAAAGCTATATGCCTCGCCTGGACTCGTCAACACTTACATTTGTCTGTTGATGACTGGAAACACCTTGCCTGCTCTGACGAGTCTCGTCTCGCATTGTTTCGATCGGATGGACGTGTACGAGTATGGCGTCAATCTCTTGAATCCATGGACCCAGCGAATTAATAGGGTTGAAGTTCAAGTTGGTGGAGGCTCTGTGATGGTATGGGGCGTGTGCAGTTGGAGTGATATAGGGCCCCTGATACGTCTAAACACGATTTACAGGTGACGCGTACGTAAGTATCCTGTCTGATCACCTGCATCCATTCACGTCCATTGTACATTCCGACGGACTTGGGCAATTCCAGCAGGACAATACGACAGCTCCAAAATTACTACAGGGTGGCTCCAGAAGCACTCTTCTGAATTTAGGCACGTTCAATGGCCACCAAAGCCCCCAGATATGAGCATTATTGAGAATATCTGGGATGCCTTGCAACGTACTGTTCAGAAGAGATCTCCACTCGCTCCTACTCTTAAAGTGCTTGGACAGCTCTGCAGGATTCATGGTGTCAACTACATCCAGCGCTACTTCAGAATTAGTCGCGTCCATGCCACGTTGCGGCACTTCTGCGTGCTCGCTGGGGCCCTACACAATAACAGGCCACCAGTTTCTTTGGTTCTTCTGTGTATATATGTAAGAGGAAAACAATATTTTTTTACAGGAAAATTACATGAAAATACACCCAGCCTACACTGAACCTCTTTAACGAACCCATCTGCTTGACCCATATCCTCTTCTCCTTCCCCCCTTCCTCCTTCCCGTCCCCCTCCACCCAGAGCTTATGCTACATTCACTGGAATTTAGATGAGACTAGAGACAGATCATAAGAGGCTTAATTGAGAACTCTCTGGAGAACAAGAGCGGTTAACTACCGTATACCTTTCATACCATACTATCCCGGTCATATTTACCGTCATGGCTGATTGCGCTTAGGCCACTTGTGTCGCAACGCCTCAATTATAAACCAAAATCGTTATAACCGCGGAGAATGAAGGGGACACTCGATTTAACACAGGAATCGAAGTCTCAAATTAAATTGTGGCGTTCGTGGCCCAGAGGGATATCACACGCCTTCCACCTAGGAGGTCGGGGTTCGATTCTCGTCAATTCCCGTACAAGATGACATAAAATTTGTTCCAACAAAACGAGTTTGCCTACTTCACTATTTCCAACCCCCTGTGAAGCGTTCTAAACCCTACCTATATCCTAAGTCCTTTCCAATATTGAACGCTGGGTAGTGATGCAGGGGCGCGTGGTGGAAGCGGCGGGGACGTACGCGGGGATGTTACCTAGCGGTCCTCTTGACAACTGACTCCAAGACGTGACATAGGGGCAGATACTGTTAATGGAGAATTATTCCTGAGCGGAGGATTACTCACAAGCGCAAAGCTCTCAGTCCCCCCCCCAAGTGCCTTTGGGACGCGTTGCGTCAATTTAGACGCAACAAAATAATAAAAGAAGTGCAACGAAAAATGCGAGGTGAACATCAGTGATTGGTACGTGATGAAAGGAGCGAGATAAAGTTGTGGTGATAAGGGTGGCGGCGGGCCGCGTTGCTATTGCTCTGACTGACATCACACAAGGTCACGTTCTGCATTCCTCCACATAATGTCACGTAATGTCTTCGGGATTTACCTAAAAAAATTCTGCATATGCAAAATATTTTTATCAGAAACTAAATAATTGAAAATATTTCATCGTACAATTCTGGGTAGGCAATAGTGCAGTGCTCTAAACATTTCTTTTCGTCTTTCACAATTTCCAATAACTTCACCTACATATTGCCACTGTGCTGCATCTTAATCGCCGTACGGTTGGCAAATTGACTTATGAAAACTTACAATTATTATGTTGTAAACAGACAAATGAAGTACGTCATGCAGCATAGATTTCCCATTAGTAAACTTCAGTATATTAGTTAAATCTAGTGGTCTAAACTTGGCTGTGGGTGCAGAGACTTGGCATTTCTTCTTAAGTGTAATACAAACTCACGAACGTACCTATGTCTTTTCAAGTACATAACAAGGAAGAAATACCGAAACTAGTTAAACTCACCGTATTTTCATGCTCAGTGAATGTGTGAAGACACTCCTCAGATCTGATATCCCAAACACGAACTGTACCATCATCGCTGCTTGATACAAAGTGCCTATTATCAGGTGAGAATGCAATACCTAAAATACGTGCAGCAGATCCAAAACGAAGACCCACAATATTGGCCTTCTTGCTAGGAATTAAAAAATATCATTAAATACATTTATTGTTAATACCAAAACAAATTTTTATCTTAATACCCAACAATTCTTAAACTTCTTACATTTTATGAATTGTAATGTGTCCCATATTTGATCCACTCAACAAAAACTTGGAGTCGGTTGAGAAACAAAATGAAAGTATACTGAAACCAATACCTAATACACAATAACATTTACTACATGCGCACTTGGAAATAGATTACAGAATAAAATCACTGAACGTGCGTTATGTACTAACCTCTTTTTATATACACTTGTCGCCCAGACAATGTATCAAAAACCTCAAGTAGACCAGTTAGTGTTCCACAGGCAATATATTTTCCATCAGAACTCTGGAAGAGATTGGACAATGAATTCAATTACAATAATTTCTATTTTGACTTGAAATTTAGTACACTTACCATAATGGCACAGCTAATAACAGGCTCTTTTGGATAAATCATTAATATTTCTTCATTTTCTTCAGATTCTACGTTAGATATGTACACTCTTCCAGAGAATCTTCCAAACACGAATAAGTTGTCATCTGGAGTAAATGATGCGCCAAACAGATCATTTATTTCAAGATCAATGCTTTTTATTTTTTGGGCCATTTCAATGTCCCACACAAAAACATGGTGATCCACAGATGTCGTTGCGCATTCTGTAAAAAAACATTTTCAAAACGCCCTTTTAAAATAGTTACAAATTTAACTTTTGGAAATTGAGTTCTTAACTTGCAAAAGTTATCAATCTGCAACAATTTTATATTCTGATCAATATACTACTGCTCACTGTAAGATCAATAAATGCGAAGGTTTTACGACCATTTATATAAACAGACATTATTAAAAACAATTATATAATCAAAACCATACCAATAAAAGAGTCCATAAATAATTAATTTAAAAGAATCTTCCCATTTTTTGGGTAATTTGAACCCACCAACGTAGCCTATCCATTTCTCTTCAAACACAAAACATTGAACAAATGTCAATACTAGTCGGAACGTAACGAATCTTTAGAAACGGGAGAGCGCCGCGCTTACCTTCGATTTTAACAGTTTGTATTACAAGTTACGTAACTACAGATCCATGGAACCAAGTCTAGCTTCCTCGAAATGTATTAGGAGTGTGTGAAGTATCGCGAGCATCAGTTTTCTTTTTAATATGTCGCGTTTACCTTGACACAACGCGTCTCTAAACCCCTACAGGGGCATTCAGCGATTTGCGTTTCGAGAAATCCTCCGTTAATATGATGCATTTTCGGAGTAATCCTCCGTTAACATATTTGTTTAAATTTGTCTGTCTAGTTTCGTCGCAGTCAGTTGTCAAGAGGACCGCAAGTTAGCACCTTCGTGAATGCGCCTCCTTCCACGCGCTCCTGCGTCACTACACAATGGCCCGAATTGGGACTTAGGATAGGGGTAGGGTTTAGAATGCTTCATATGCGTTGGACTAGCTCCTGGAAAGCACGCAAACTCGATTTGTTGGAACAAACTTCGCATGAGATTCGTCGGAATCGAACCCGGATGTCCTTGGGGAAAGGAGAGCGACTGCGCTGCGAGATACCAGGGAGCCGTATTTGTTTTGTTGCTTCTACATAAAAGTGACCACCACACGCGTCAATAATTTATTATCGAATTGCAATATTTAGTTTAACTCGTCAGCAGTGATATACACATGGGAATACTGTTTATGTAATAATTGGAACGGCATGGCTTTTCTTCAGATTAACTTTCATGTTTACTCCCCCTACTGTAATTTGTATCTCCTCCCCCAACAAACAACAAAATATTTACAGCCTTTTTGTTACCTCTTAATGAAGATTTATAATTGCTAACGCACTTGGAGGTGGTAAATTGAAGAAAGAGAGAACATAGACTTTCGTGTACATACGATGCCCAAACAGCACTTCCCTTACAATAACTACAATATAGATACCCCTGACCAAATAAAGAAGTAAAAAATAATTCTGAATATATGAAGAAGATTAAAGAGAGCGTACTATAAGCTGCATTCCAATATTATGTAATAAAAATCGTAGAATGATAAAATACCCAAATGCGAAAACTACAAGAAACTATTCCTACTTGCTTCTGACATGCGTTACAATAAATAACCTTTCCATTCGTGGAAAAGTTCTTGTCGATCAGGATCCGTGTTTCTGTTCTCACGGAGAGAAAACTGAATATTTTGCCTCTAGTTTTTAAAATGTATGCTAATTTTTGGAACATCTGGAAATCAGGCATTTTGAGGTTCTAAAAATAGGTCATATTAGATCCTAAAGAAAAATTAGGTCCCATCAAATTGAAGTATATTACTCGTTGGTACCTAAAACATTGTAATGAACTGAAATTTTGAATGTAAGAGGTAGGGAATAAAATAGGTCAGAACCTAAGAATCCGGGTCGTAGTCATGACTGTTGAATGGAAAAAACACAAAAAAGGACAAATGTTGCAGTTTATGATCTTACGTTCACCTGCTCTGCCGTTCCAGCCACGGCTGTCTTGGCTGGCGGCAAAGATACGCGGTTGCCAAACTGCCATAAGAGCAAGTGCTCTCAGTAATGGATTGCTAGATAAAATTTGCGAGAGGAAACCTGCCTTCCCTTTACCTTTTATCAATGGGCTACTTCAATGCTACATTGACTGCTAAGACGATAGAGTTGTTTTAAATTCGTCGCATAGACCAACAATGTACTTTCTTTTTAAAATTAGGTTCATTGTGTAATTGTAAGCAGGAATTGTTGGTTGATTGCTAAATATTTTTTACCTAAATCCCTTTAATATAATAACTAGCAACTGAAGTCGTGTAATGAAAATCACATTTATATTGAAGGTTTTCCCT
Organism: Gryllus longicercus; assembly: GCA_038098605.1. Classification (NCBI taxonomy): domain Eukaryota; kingdom Metazoa; phylum Arthropoda; class Insecta; order Orthoptera; family Gryllidae; genus Gryllus; species Gryllus longicercus. Next base: position 244,187 of record JAZDUA010000996.1, on the reverse strand, counting down.
TTTATCATCATACTTTATGCAACTTTGTTGTCTCCATAATTCTTGTCTCCAATATTCAAACTAAAATAAAATGTATATTAAACCAAATATCTCAATGAACTTCTCTTTTACAGTATATTAAGTAAGTGAAAGGAGGAAATTCTTATTTTAGAATAATTAAAATGGTTTTCTTCATGAGAAAGCAACATACAAAATTTAAAGTCACGTTGTCTAACTATGAGTATGAGTCACTTTTACATACTTGTTCCATCTGAATTTATAGATACTGAAATAACGCCCCAAGGATGAGGTAATGTATGCTTCAATGTCAATTTATTATCTTCAAAAGTCCAAATTTTTGCACAATCCACAGAGCCTGTGATGATATTATATTCAATCTCTTCAGAGATGAGAGACCTGGAAAAAAATTTCTTCGTATAGTCTACTATCTTGTCATCAACAACGCATCTCATGTTGACAAGTTTGCTATCTTACCAATATACTACGTTATCTTCGATGACCCGGAGATCCCAATCATCACAGTTAATTTGTTTCTTGTGACATCCCCATGCACAGCACTGTATACTATCAATATGGGCGAAGTCTTCTTTATACAACAGGGAATGCTGTAAGTAGAATTTCCATGTTAATAGAAAAAAAATGTGGTACAAGAACCTCACAACAAAAGTGTTGCAAAAGATCACACAAGTGAATTACCAGCGAAGCGGCCATTTTTGTCATTTTTGATTTGATTTATTTTGTCAACGAACAGTAATCTGTATGTGACGTATGGGGAGAAGAACACTCTGCTCACAGTTTCGTGAGCTCTGGGATTTCTTGCCCATCATTTAACTCTAAATAGTTCAATGATGAATAAAAATACCAACACAGCAAAGTTAGTAACATCTGCAAATAGACAATTTCGCACCCGAGTTATAGGAAATTGTTTCCATTGATAAACAAACTACAGAATTTATTTTTTTACATTTATTATAAAATAATAACCCATAATCCCAGCTCTACTCCTACTATAACTAGTAAAGCGAGACAACTCAACGTGCGCATAGTGAAGCTCCATTTATGTGCAGAAGTAAAACAAGGGGCCATCTCAGCATTCGCTCAATGGATCAGGAAGACTGTACAAACATCTAATCTACAAGGGGGTAATTGACCAAAACTAAAGTACATTACTTCTTCCAGTTATCCATACACAGTATTTGCGTACAGTGTTCCAATGGGCGTACAGTGTTCCAAAGATGGCAGGGAACTGGGGGGAAATGGTGCGCTTGATAATTACGTTTAAATGGTATTTATTATTTAAATGTTTAAGACTCATTAAAATTAAGAAAAAAATACAAAACAGAACACAGATTTTTGCATAGCTCAAAGCAATATCGGACTGTTTATCGTAACCAGTATTGTTATTCAACTTCTATTCTTCTAATACATAACATATTTAGAGAAGACAGTTTTAACATCTCATTACAATAATATTTTATACAATCTTTTAACAATTTTAGTTTGTCGCGAACCAATAATTACTGTCAACAAATACATACAAAGATACACGGGAGGGGTCACGTGGGAGAATTTGAACTTCAGGTTTCATTATTTCAGCACATGTACACGTAAGCTTCCGCGGTTAGAATCCATAAATTCTCGGCTATCCGACGTCGGACTCCCAGCCAACGACGCGGCGTCTCCCGGATAGCCGAGAATTTATTTCAGTACAGTTTTGTTTGAAAATGTTGCAAATCTTCGTGATTTTCAGTACCATTTCAATAATGTGCTAAATTCTTTATTCATCTCATAATTCCGCGCTATCTGACAATTTTCGGATATTATTTTCATCTTGCGGGCTTCTCTGATGATTTCGTAGGTTGAACTTTTCAACACACTGCTGTTCTTCGGATCACTAAATAGACACGATTGTTACGGTATTTACAAAAAGAAACATTTCTGCCCAAACCGAAAGAAAATTAATGGGCTTTCATGTTGCCTGAAACACAGGCAAAGGCTCAGTGCCAAGGTTGTCGATCCCTCCCTCCCCCTGTGCTCGCAGTTTCTGCGAGCTCCTTCCCACGGAAGGGAACGCTGCTCTGGAGTCATTTCTCCTCCAGCTGGCACGCGCTGCTGTGACGCTCCCAATCTTCCCCCTTCCTGTAACACACTTGGCCGCGTGGGAGCCCACTTCCCCACAGGTGAAAGTTGCATGAGCTTCTAAGAGCAAATATTGTCGGTTTCATTTTAAATCACGTGTAAGAAAGTATACTTTTATACTCGACCTATTATTGATAAATCGATCAATAATTTTTCAATAATTCACGTATCCATGCTCGTCAACTCCAGTAGATGCAATTTTCGTAAGTAATATATCGTGAGAAATAACATCGAATGCTTTTAAAATATCTACAACAATTACGACTGTTCTATTTCTCGAATCTAATTCTTTAGCAATATCGTGACACGCTGAAATAATTCGGATTTCCCAAGAGAAGAATTTTCGAAATCCAAGTTGCCTTGCGTATATCAACCTTATGTTATACCCTTCCCGTCGCAAGAACTCAGTTATGCGATGATCCATTTGTTTGCAAATCACAGATGTTAGACTTACTGACCTATAATTAGAATTGAAAGGGGGGGGGTCCAGTATTAAATGTTGTAGCCATAATGGTCTTTTTCTAAACAAGAATCATGCTACAATTAAGGCACACAACAATAAACGGCTGTGCGCAATAGTAGACTAGCCCCTAAAAATAAAAATAAAAATAAAAGAGTTATTGACGCCATTTTTATGTAACAAAGTGAAGTATCTTTGTAAATTATTAGCTTGGCCGGCTCTCTTCTAAAATGTTAAAAATGAAGTAACTATTTTTTTCTTTTCACAACGCTTTCTCTCTCGCTCTCGCTCCCTCTCGCTCGCTCTCGCTCTCTCTCTCTCTCACTCGCTCTCGCTCTCACTCGCTCTCTCTCACTCTCTCTCTCTCACTCGCTCTCTCTCTTACTCGCTCTCTCTTACTCGCTCTCTCTCTTACTCGCTCTCTCTCTTACTCGCTCTCTCTCTTACTCGCTCTCTCTCTTACTCGCTCTCTCTCTCTTACTCGCTCTCTCTTTCTCTCTCTCTTTCTCTCTCTCTTTCTCTCTCTCTTACTCTCTCGCTCTCTCTCGCTCGCTCTCTCTCTCGCTCGCTCTCTCTCTCTCGCTCGCTCTCTCTCGCTCTCTCTCTCGCTCTCTCTCGCTCGCTCTCTCTCTCTCGCTCTCTCTCGCTCTCTCTCGCTCTCGCTCTCTCTCTCTCGCTCTCGCTCTCTCTCTCGCTCTCGCTCTCTCTCGCTCTCTCTCGCTCTCGCTCTCTCTCTATCTCGCTCTCTCTCTATCTCGCTCTCTCTCTATCTCGCTCTCTCTCTATCTCGCTATCTCGCTCGCTATCTCGCTCGCTCTCTCGCTCGCTCTCTCGCTCGCTCTCTCGCTCGCTCCCTCGCTCGCTCTCTCGCTCGCTCGCTCTCTCTCGCTCTCTCTATCTCGCTCTCTCTAACTCGCTCTCTCTATCTAGCTCTCTCTAACTCGCTCTCTCTATCTCGCTCTCTCTATCTCGCTCTCTCTATCTCGCTCTCTCTATCTCGCTCTCTCTATCTCGCTCTCTCTATCTCGCTCTCTCTATCTCGCTCTCTCTATCTCGCTCTCTCTATCTCGCTCTCTCTATCTCGCTCTCTCTATCTCGCTCTCTCTATCTCGCTCTCTCTATCTCGCTCTCTCTATCTCGCTCTCTCTATCTCGCTCTCCCTCGCTCTCTCTATCTCGCTCTCCCTCGCTCTCTCTATCTCGCTCTCCGTCGCTCTCTCTATTTCGCTCTCCCTCGCTCTCTCTCGCTCTGGTGGATTAAGACGATTTTCTTCCATCAACATTTGGTTGATGTAATTCGACTTTCACGGTTACAATATCGAGCATGAGGTCGGTGAAGTTTGTTATAATATCTCATCGAAACGTATTGGAAGAACCGACGAAACTTAAGGAGCCGATGCAGAAGCGCCGTGACACTTTGAGAAGCAGCTCGACGAATAAATTTTTTTTAGGACAAGTTCGGATCTCCGATATTTATAGTTTTTACGTGCCCTCACAAAAGGCGTGTTCTGAAAGCAGTGGTTGCACACAAAAGGGCTCGGCTGTACCAACCGCATACCATGCCAGTTGGCTCCATAAATCCTGGCATCTTAAAGCAGCGAAATTCACGTTTTGCATAGCTGGATACATTTCAGAATATTATGTTATATGTGTGTCTTCACTACTGAACGGCTTTTAATTATTAAATGATTCACTGATGGTCATGGCCTAGTCTGTTACAGTACAAGCATTCCGGACGTCGCAGGAAACAGGCGACAAACAAATTAATTACCATGAACTCAAAAATATTGTTGAAAATAGAGGGCGTGCTTTACTGCGTGCTTACTTTAAGCAATGTCAAACTTTTAAAAAACTCAAATAATAATTATCTGATAGTAATGACTAGTACCAAATTATACAATGTAAATTAGACTTTTCTTTCCAAAATGCGACTTTTTTGACCTTCGAAAGCTTCGCTTACCCTTATTTCTACGATTTATATTTTATTACATTGTTATTTTAGAACAGTATTCAATATTACTAACATCTGGTTTTTCAACTACCTGGTTTAACAACTAACCTCTGGTTTTTCCTCTAGTTCTTCGAATTTTACATTTTGTGCAACAGTTATCCATATGTCCTCTTCCTGGCCGTTGATATGACTACAGACCCTGGAATTTAGTTGTTCACCTCCAAGAAGGGCTGAAAATGTAACTTCGTGATTAATGAATATCGAGAGAAATGTTAAAAACTTAATACTGAAAATAGTATTTTCTATTTGGAGGATAATTGAACACAAACGTTGACTGGATTGCTATTTCATTAAAAATTATTCTAATATTGTTATGAAATGCAGTAATGGCCCAAATCTTTTGTGATTAAGAGAAATAGAAATGTTAAAAATTTCGTGAAACGGAATTCTATGCCTTACAACCTGTTATGAAATGTACAAGTTGATAAGAAAAAGGATCAGTTGGCATTAATGTAGTGAATAGAATGATAGGTTCGCTCAATTCCATAGTGACAAAGCTCAACTTTTACAATCTTGCTTCCATGTGTGCAGTAACTCGCAAGTTAATAATATCAAGTTTTGGAATAAAATATAGTTAAAAAATAGTTTTGATCAAAGAATTAGCCCAAGTAACGAAACCTCTTGTTAATTTCTGTCGTAAATCTCTTGTTCAAAGGTCATTATTGCTTAATTAGAAATCTCATAAAAACATATAATACAACACCACCTATTGACCTTTACAACTTATTAATAGAATATATCGTATGTGATAGGAGCCACGTGAGAGGTTTCCGTACGGTACTTTCAGAAAAATATTACAATAAATAAATATTTAATGCCATTATAGGCTATAGAAAGTGTAGAATGATTAAACTTGTTCAACGGTACATTATTAACATCAATATCAAGCGTTTTCCTTCCTTCTGTAATTTTTTTGATATGGTTTTTCACATAGGTTGTCAAACATCAACGACGATATACGAGTTCCCAACACTCCAAAAGCATTGCATACCCGTTCTGAAGACCCGATTTACCGCATGCGCCACATAGCTCAGCGCATTCACAGGTCATCACGTGTGTTGCTGATCACTGGTTGCGAAAAGAAGAAAGAAAGAAAGAAAGAAAGAAAGAAAAAGAAAGAAAGAAAAAGAAAGAAAGAAAAAGAAAGAAAGAAAAAGAAAGAAAGAAAAAGAAAGAAAGAAAAAGAAAGAAAGAAAGAGAAAGAAAGAAAGAAAAAGAAAGAAAGAAAGAGAAAGAAAGAAAGAAAAAGAAAGAAAGAAAAAGAAAGAAAGAAAAAGAAAGAAAGAAAAAGAAAGAAAGAAAAAGAAAGAAAGAAAAAGAAAGAAAGAAAAAGAAAGAAAGAAAAAGAAAGAAAGAAAAAGAAAGAAAGAAAGGAAAGAAAGAAAGCAAAAGAAAGAAAGAAAAAGAAAGAAAGAAAAAGAAAGAAAGAAAAAGAAAGAAAGAAAAAGAAAGAAAGAAAAAGAAAGAAAGAAAAAGAAAGAAAGAAAAAGAAAGAAAGAAAAAGAAAGAAAGAAAAAGAAAGAAAGAAAAAGAAAGAAAGAAAAAGAAAGAAAGAAAAAGAAAGAAAAAAGAAAAAGAAAGAAAGAAAAAGAAAGAAAAAAAGAAAAAGAAAGAAAGAAAAAGAAAGAAAGAAAAAGAAAGAAAGAAAGAAAGAGAAAGAAAGAAAGAAAAAGAAAGAAAGAAAAAGAAAGAAAGAAAAAGAAAGAAAGAAAAAGAAAGAAAGAAAAAGAAAGAAAGAAAAAGAAAGAAAGAAAGAAAGAAAGAAAAAGAAAGAAAGAAAAAGAAAGAAAAAGAAAGAAAGAAAAAGAAAGAAAGAAAAAGAAAGAAAGAAAAAGAAAGAAAGAAAGAAAGAAAAAGAAAGAAAGAAAAAGAAAGAAAGAAAGAAAGAAAGAAAGAAAAAGAAAGAAAGAAAAAGAAAGAAAGAAAGAAAGAAAGAAAAAGAAAGAAAGAAAAAGAAAGAAAGAAAAAGAAAGAAAAAGAAAGAAAGAAAAAGAAAGAAAGAAAGAAAAAGAAAGAAAGAAAAAGAAAGAAAGAAAAAGAAAGAAAGAAAGAAAGAAAGACAGAGAGAAAGAAAGAAAGAAAGAGAGAAAGAAAGAAAGAAAGAAATTTTTTTAAATAGTTTCTAATGAAGAAATTGATTTTGATAATTAGTCAGCTTCCAATGTAGGCTTTGAAACATACTTCTTGATTAATAATTCTTATTTAGAGTGAGTGTAGATGATTATCAAGTCACAGTTGTGAATTTAGCCCCAAACGACAGTTATTTTTTTTTTCAATAAAATAATTTGCTATTTTTATTTGCATTATTCACAGGACATTTACGCATGTTAGAAATCAAGCAAAATTAATTCTTCAGAACAGTGATGTCTAAGGAATATGAATTATTTCCTTATACTCTTACATTATTCTCTGACAAACCTGGTATTATGGGGGAATGATTGAATATAGTACTCTCTTTTCTCTGCATCTCCATATGTTGACCAAGTAGTCTTTTCTTGTTCTTGAATATGTCCACACTGAAAAATAAAATTCTACTTCATAAATTAAATTTACAAAAGTTTTGTTATATCCGTTTTCTTCCAGAAAATTCTAGACACACCTTTTCTTACGAATATGTTTAAGACCTTGATAACCATGGTCAGCTTTCACGTCTATATCTCCAAATTTTTGGATGAGGTTTTGAACATCGCGCATTTTTTCTATACTATCATTCTCAATGTCACCTGGAATTTCAACAAAAGTTATTGTGTAGCTAATTCGTCTGCGCAGTAGTGATAAAGGAATATGAGTAAAACATGTGCCTGGCATTCTGGGTAGATAAAGTAGTGTAGCATTCTCCTTATTCTGCTTCTCTGAATGTTGGTTAAATCTTTGTTGTTTATCCTCCGTCTTTTCGTTTCCGTTTTTCATGAGATACCTGAAACAAAATTCTACTAAAATTTTGATTCAGAGAAGTTTTGTGAAGCACATTCAATTAAAAAAAACAGCATATCTTACTCTTCAATTTTAAGAACTCTCTCAGTTCTTTGAGTGTCATGTCCAACTTTCACTTCTAACTCTCCTTCATTAATTCGTTTGAAGTTTTGAACATCAAGCATAATTTCATTTGTGATCCTTTGAAATTGGTCTGCAATTTAAACAATAGTTATGAATATCATTTGCTATATCTTCCACTGCTTTCATCTGCAATCCGTTTTTTTTTTCATGGAACTAAATGAGTACAAACATTAAACTACCTTACAAATTGTGTGTAGTGAATTCTATAAAGGCAAACATTAAATTGATCATTTTATTTAATGATATATTTTGCAAATCTGTTGATTATTAAACTTGTAAAAAATGGCATTTCGAATTATTAATATATGTTATCTTCACACCAAATTATGACCGTAAAACCATTACCAGTAATAACTATTGTTATCAGTGTTCCTGTGAGCAGTAGTATGAGTGCATGTCTTTTTATTATGCAATTCACATTTGCTTGTACCTTTTAATTTTCCTTTGCTAAATCTGTGGATAATTCTTTCCAAAGGGGTTTTACTTAATATTTTGTTTTTTGAACCTGCTGATCGTAGTACCAGGTAATCTTCTTTTAACAACTTTAAAAATTGATTTCGGCATTTCCTTGCGGTGAACCATGTAAATGGACGGTTTGAATCTTGGTGTAATTGCATAATATAGCTAGCTAGTTGCCTGAAAACAAAACCTTTTATAGCAGAGTTTACACAGAAATGGATTTTCCGCGTATGCAAAACCTACCAATTTTCTCCTCCTAACTTCATACACGCTGTTAAATATAAAACCTCATTGTCAGACCAAGTATCCACAGGCCTTGAGGGTTTTGCCGGCTTCCACTCTTCAAACATAAATATTCAACATATTCAATACAATAATGAAAAATATAGTAGAACTACTTTTCAACATGTTCAAACATTAGTAGTAGAAAAACATTAGTAGTGTGGGATGGATACATACCACCTGGAATCATTGTAACAATACTGGCTATTATCTTAATTTCAGGAGCCTGAATTCAAAACTCATTTACTTTGGAGGAAAACTGTGAGGATGAACTTGAAATCAGACAGGCTCTGAAACAAACAACCACTTTGTAAAATTTCAGTGTCAAAAATTCGGTAAAAAGGTTTAAATTTATTAATACATTTTTAGAACACCTTTTTAAATTATTTTCGGTTTTAATTTACATTATAAACAAACTAACAAAGAAGTACGTAAGTGAATGAGTAATTAACTAAACTAACACACAAAAATGCATTTATGTATAATTTAGTACTGTAATCATCTATTTAGGAAAAATGCAGCTTTCGGAAATTTTTAGAACGTGAAATGTTTGCAATGCACGTACCTACCATTTATCACGCCTTATTACTTTCCGAAGATTAAAGATTTCGTCCAATTCCGAAATGGATTCCGAAAGCAGTTATGTTTTTGATAAGAATAGAGAATACGAGTTCATAGTTATTATTTTAATAAATGGTAGATATAAGGAGGGTAGAAGTTTCCAATCAATTATAGACAATCAAAAAGAAAAGGAAGTTCTCACTATATTAGAAATTTTCCGTTAGTATAGGCATAGCATTACGGTTCATGGTTTAATGTGATAACTTCAAGAGGAAATTTTAGAAATTTATAATAAAACTTTTCTGAAAATTAAATTATAAAACCCGGCACAGAAGCACTAAACAAAAGAGAAACTGAATAAAATCAATAGCTGAGAGGTTGAAAATCTAAATGAGATCCAAAAATCTTAATCAAAAACTGGAAGCAGAGGGAAAGAGACTCAAACAAAGGATTGCAGCTATGGGCACGAGAATCAGGAGATATAACGAAAACATCAGGAATCATTTTTTCTGCCGATCAGAAGATATTTTACAGACAACTGGAGACTTTTGATGGAGGAGAGCGGCATTGCCAACACCCAAATGAAGATGGTTAATTTCTGGACTGAATTCTGGTCTGTACCTCACTATCACAACCAGCAGGCATATTGGCTTCATAGAGAAATAGAAGCTTGCCTAGATATAGATGAAATGTCATCAGTTATAATTACTGAAGCTGATATTAGAGCAATCATCAAAAAGACGCAAAACTGTAAATCACCTAGTCCAGATGGCATTCATAATGTTTGGTGGAAATACTTTACTGCTTTTCACCTACATCTGGCTAGGTTGTTTAACACAGCCACATTCGCTAAATACCTATTAACAGGTAATAAGTTTATTTGTGCTAAACCAGGTGACAGTCTTCAACCACGAAATTATCGGACAATCATATGTCTATCAACATGATATAAAATGTTAAATGTTGTTAGATCTTCGAAAATTAATGATCATCTAATAAATCAAAACCTTTTACCTCCAGAGCAAATTGGCTGTCGAAAAGGATCCACAGTTTACGGGAACGCGTCTTTTAAAATCTCTAGTACTTGGGAAGATTCCTTCCTTAATTTTTGCTGGGCTGATTTTTTAAACATTTTCACAGAGATTCAGAATTGCTCCTCAGTTTACCGTATCCACAGTTTTTAACAAGCAGTTAATTTAGATTTAGATTTATTCAGTCAAAAAAGAGTAAAAACTGTATGTGACGTAGGGGGGGAAATATTATCTGCGCACGTTTTCTTGAGTTCCAGAATCCCTTCCCGTCATTTTAACTATAAATAGTTGAAAGGTGAGTAAAAGTTTAACATAAATAAATAAATAAATAAATAAAACAAATAAATAAATTGTAAAAATCGTAAGATTAGCAATATTTGAAAAATAGTCAAAAATTTAATCTTTATGGGGAGATGATGTATAAATATCATGTTGGGAACAACAAGAGGAACGTCGCGTCTCTTATCTGATTTGAGACACGCTGGACAAAACCAGAGCTCATTTCATCCCTGCAGTTCCTAAAGGAACGGCTTTGCCCTAGGGGATTCACACATTCCTCATATAAAAACCGTCCTTTGTTAGAAAGTGTCCGTGTCGTAGGCACATATTTGTAATCAGGGCGCGACATTTAGTATATCTCACACATTTTCTTTTCTGATGGTTTTTCGTTTTTGACTAAGTATGTCCTTATTTTGGAGGATCATTCGCACATATGAAACATTAAAACATTTTATCACAAAAATAATACGTGCTAGGGAAATTGAAAGTACATATTTGGAATTAAGGCATCCGGCATAGTAAATCATACAGTTTTATTTCAGGTGATTTTTCATTGCTGACGTATGTAATTTGCACTGACGCAGGACACGAAAAGATAATAGAGACTCGTCTTGATAAATATTATTAATATGGCCTAGGCCACTCGTAGGCATTCATGGTTCTATACTCGGTGAACTGACGGTTGATCAACTAAGACGCTGGTATTCGAACACGGTGATGATTATGATAATGGTGAAAGTTTAAAAGCACTTCAACTTCTAAAATCTTTGGCGCCACGACTGGTATGGGAATTGGACGTGGATGTTGCCATATTGTGTGAACAGTACCGCGAACGCGATATGTCCTTATGGACGACCGACAGCACGGGAAAAGCAGCGATACTACTGAGCTTCTAATTGCAAGTCTTCTTCGTCTTATTTCCTTTTTCCCTGCGGGGAACTTCCGTTTGAGCAGAAAATGAAAACACAAGAAGCATGATATATGTGGGCGAAAATAGCGGGCGCATAGTAGCTGGTACGCATCGCCGAACGCGAGTGTCGAAGACGTCCGTGACCAACTGGTAAGGGACGCCATGGGACGCAGTCCACCTCTAATGGCAGGTGACTTCAATGCCTGGGCAACTGATAATCCAGTCATTACGGAGTTTGCTAAATTATACTGTGATGTTTTGAAGTTTTGCTTTATATTTTTTGGGGTGTTGAATACGAATTTCAAGTTTGCCAAAAATATTTCCGTTGGAATTTGACCAATAACAAAAAAAAAATTTTTAAAAAAAACATATTCGTTCCTTTTTGCATATATCTAAACACTATGGAATTTTGGAAAAAAATTACTCGTTACCAAAATATTCTACAAACATTTTCCTAGAATTTGGTTCCTTACAACTTTTTTCGATACGCGCAACTTTT